>CAUYRH010018887.1:0-19403 GCA_963574655.1 Perodicticus potto
GAAAATATCATGAATGTTACATTAATCAGGTTGATAAAAATATCTCCGATTGTATGGGAAGCCCGCACACTGTACTCCAAGCCTGAATTATTGTACACAGTTATGACTCAATAAAAAATAATTAAAAATTAAAAAAAAAAAAGAAATAGCTTAAGAAAAGAAATAGTACACATTTCTCTAATCACAACAAAAGTATATGTGTGCTGGAACAGGTCTAGCCAGATACATGCCAACTATCTCTTCAAACAAGAAGTTCTTCTTCCAAATGGTGGAAGGTAAACTCAGGACTCTCAAGGGAGTTGCCGCTGCTCTACCATTCAGGTCACTGTGTGCTGTTGTGATAACAGTGTGTGTGCCCTTGCCACATGTATGGGAGGCTTCTTCACCAAATGCAGAGAACTGGGACTTTGAAATCACACAGATATGGGGTCAAATCCAGCTGCTCCCACCTATGGGCCATGTAAAGTTAAGAAAGGCACCCACCTCCTCTGCCCTCAACCTCTCCATCTGGGAAATGTGGACTAACCCTGCTCACATCCATTAAGACACACTGTAGTCAGTCCTTTTTTTTAAGGTTCTTTTATTGAGACAGGGTCTGACACTGTCACCTGGGTAGAGAGCCATGTCATCATCCCAGCTCACAGCAACCTCTAATTCTTGGGCTCAACTAATCCTCTTGCCTCAGCCTCCTGAGTAGCTGAGGCGCCCACCGCAACGTCGGGCTAGTTTTTCTATTTTTTAGTAGAGATGGGGTCTTGCTCTTGCATAGGCTGGTCTTGAACTTCTGAGCTCAAGTGATCCTCCCTTGTCAGCCTCCCAGAATGGTGGGATTATAGGGGCATCATCAAGTTAATTTCTTCTCTTGGAAACCATAGCAATTCTACAGATTTTTTCAAATTAATCACTACTGAACTTTGACTTCCCTTGATCCTATTTTTCTCATTGTTCCCTTCATTAGGTAATTTTCCTCCCTCTCTGCTACTAGCTACCACACAGAATGAAAAGCATGGACATTCTCAAGAAGATTATTTGGACAGACCCCTAACTGGATGCTTTTCACTCATGCTCAATCTCCAGTCTTTTTCGGGAAAGTTTTAGAGTATTCTTACACTCTCTTGTTTTACAGACAAGGACACTCAGTCCCAGGGAAATTCACTGACTTAAGATCACACAAATAGGTAATGGTTGAATCCTAAATTGGAGCCAAACTTTTTTCCAGCATACCATAGTAGCTCAAAGTGTAATGTGGAGGGGACGAGTTAGGGACATCTGAGAAAACGTGAACCAGTATTTCCTCACCAGAGAAAGGGACTTAGACAGTTGAGAATATCATGTATTTTAGTCCCCATTCCTCTGTTTAACTAGTTGTAAAATTTCAGCATTTTAATAGTGTCTTACATTAAAAAAAAAAAAAAAAATATATATATATATATATATATATATATATATATATATATATATAAAACAGCTATTTTTATGCCATGTAATTTTTTTGATTTTTACCTCTAGGTTGTAAAGCTCAATTAATATCTAAAGCATCATACTGCAAAGAGCGCTCAAAATGGCATTCTTCTATTAATTGACTATAATGTTTTAGATCTTCAACTGTCCAAGCAATTCAATAGTGTGGATAACTTTCTAGAGTTTATAGTAATGCATATATGTTCAGAAACTTGTAACACAGCATTTTAAAGTTGGGGACATGAATTTCAATGCATATATCCAGCAAATGTATTTAATGGACTCCTAAATATGTTTTTCACTTGGAAAAAAAAAAAACCTGAAGAAATGATTGGCCCAGTGTGGCATTCTGCCTTTCTTTGATAACCAGCTCTGTCCCCCAGTAGCTGTGACAGCTGAAACTAGCAATCCTTGGAGGTGGATTGAGTCTACTGAGTGAGTCAGTGCACAATGGAAACTACTTTGCATTCCCTCTAGACGCTTTCACTGTGCGGAAAGATAAAGCTCTATTTAGCTTGGGGCGGACACAGTGGAACAGAATTCACCTGCCTCCGCTGTCTCTCCAGCACAGCAAGAATAACCACTCGTTTCACTAGAGCGTGTACCACATTTCTCTGTCTATGTCTCTGTTTCTCTGTCTCTAGAATAGGAGACCTACACAAATCAGCGGAGAACAGGAGGAGGAAACCTACTTCTCTGTCAACTAAGGACAAGCCGGTGAATTCAGAACAAAAAACACCACGGCTTTCAGGTGTCTGCAAGGTGGAAGTTGGGATGGAGGCCTATCATGATAAGAACTTTAACAAAATATGGAAACAAACTTCTAGATAAAAACAAACTCAAGCACATAAATGGGGAAAGCAGCAAAAAGCCAGTCCCAGCCCTAAGGCTTGCTTCTCAACAAGCATCAATAGGGGCTCATCAAGAGCTGAAGCTGGCGGGACTTTAAAATTTGGGAATCATGGATCAAGAAATTTTTTTAATGTGATGAGCCCAATATGTTCGCTGGCAACAAGGACCCTGTGGCCCAAGGCTGCTTTTTAAATTGCTGCTCTGGAAGTTCTCAATGCTGAGAGATTCTAGTCCTACTTACTTGCTTCTGCTATGACTCCCACATGGTTCATATTCTGCAGTGTCCTCGTGCAGGCCAGGTGGATGGTTATGTCACACAGTGACTGTCATTTCAGCTGTCACACAGAGTTGACACTTCAGCAAAAAGAGGAGACAGCAAGCAGAACAGTCTAGAACTCACCACTTGTTCATGGGGGAAAAAAAATACAATAGGAGTGGTTTCTCTTTAATCTACTTTGTTTTTACTAGCTTACCTATTACCTTTAAGTATATCACGAGAATGCACATCTCAGAATTCGACACCTGTCTGAACTTTAAAATTCCCCCACACTTACAGTTTATTTCCACTGGGTATTTTATTACTTATACTTGTTTTGTTCACTTAATGCTGAAGGTAAGATGAGATTCTTCAACCGGAATGTAAAAATAGAGGCAATGGGAGGTAAGGGCCTTGGACCTGCCTAATGAGACAGCCCTAGCCTTCAAGTTCCTGGAGTTATATTTCTGTGCTAGAGGGGAGAGGACACCATAGGAGCGTGTTTTCCTTCACAGACACCTCAAACAAGACTGCCTGGTAGCTTCATTCTCCTTGATTAATTTTCTTCTTTTATAGGATAGCTCTGCTTTGGGAATGGATTTCCATTCAATGGCTGTGCATAAACCATGTAAATATAGTTCTGTATGAATAGATTACAACATGCATTTGAATCACACAAAGGTATTTTGGTCCATTGGACCATTTGAGATCTGTGCTAGAGGACACAGTTCCACAGCACAGGAATCAACTCCATACGCTTGAAACAGGGATCTGGGGGGAGACAAGCAAGTCCTAGTTTAGTAGCACCATTAGCGTTGAACGCAAGCAAAGTAGCAAAAGAACTTTGATGTGTTCTTGACCCTGACCGATTTTTGTCAGCTCTGCAAAAGCCTACACAGCCTATCTACTCCTAGACAGATTCACAGCCATCTGAAGGAGCAAGACGGTTCTATGCCCTTTACATATTAAACTTAGGGTACTCATAATCCTTCAGTATAGAGACTACAAGTAGGATTACTCACGTATCTAAGAAATTCAGATTATTCTTCTTGTATGTCACTAGCCAAGATTCTATCCTAAGGCAGATTGTTTCTCTTATTTCTCATCAAAATGTATCTGTCCCAAGCTATTTGTCCATTTTATAAAGCAATTAATGGAATTACACCCAATAGAGTTTCAATGAAAGAGTAATTTAGGTTTCGATGGCTTCCTGAAACGTGTCTGGTAGCAACAGACCTTTGGAAAAGGAGGAAGAGCTGGGACCTCTGTCTGCAAACGCCCCACATCCTCCGGATTGGGAATAGCTGTGTTATGTGGTATCCTGTCAATGCGCACCACACACCATCTACTAATAACATAAATTATAACCGTGTCTGTTAAGTTTTCCCAAGTTAGATGTTAAAGTTATGATACTTCCTTTCTTTCCTTGAAATATCTAGTTGTTTTCTCGGTAGGATTGCTACAAGCTAAATGTTTTCAAGATCCATTACGCGTTTTGGTGAAAGTCTTCCTGCACTCGCAGACGTAGGTTTATGGCTGCCGGAGCGGTCACACAGGGACCATGCCCGTATGCTCTTCCAAAGTGATACCCATTATTCACAGCTCCCTCCTCAGAGGCTCTCAATGTTTGTCATGTTTTTCTTTTTCTCTCTTTCCCTTTCCTTCCTTTCCTTTCTTTTTTTCTTTCCTGCTTTCTTGTTACTGAGAATGAAGCAACTAGAACTGGGGCTTTGGAGTGGGTGGGATGATTCTGATTTTTTTAGCTGAAGGCAAAATATATGCACCATATTTCAAAACATCCTAAAACAAGGGTGTGAATCAAGTTCTCAGCTAATTGTTTTTAAAGAGAAGGCACTTACATGTTTAAAATAATAACTTCAAACCAAAAACTGCCCCCCTATTCCCTGGCAGCCCTTTAAAAAGACAACAAAGAGCTTTTGAAAGAGAAAAAAAACTCATACAAAGAAAAGAAAAGAGCACTATTTTGGAAGCTAGAAGGCAGAAAAACAAGAAACAAATCTTTGCTAAGAAGGTTGATTCCTACATTGGCAGGAGAGAAGGTCAAAGCCAACTCAGTTTGCACGGTAGAACTCCAAACACCCAGGAATTGGCAGCACAAGCAGCTGGAAGGATGGGGCAGGAGAATCTAAAGATACACGGATTGTCTGAATTCTATTTGAGAAGCAGAAGGATCCCTAGATTCCCTCAGCCCCAAGACTGAGGCTCTTATCTCAGATACCACAGGGAGTGTATTCAGGACTCAAATACACCATGAGCCCCCAAAGCTCTGTGATGTCATAGACCTTTTAACTCTACATGTTTTCCATGACAATCATAAAAATGGACTCCTCTTTTTTATTGCATATTTTTTCAAAGCATTTTTACATTTTTTGTCTAATTTCTCATCACAATTGTTTCTGGTAGGAAAGACAAAATGACTTCCTCTATTAAGTATTTTTACATTTTAAATTTGAAAAATGTTTAAATATCATAGATACATACTAGTTTTGCCTGTTTATGGGCTACACGTGGGGGTTAGACAGGGATACAACATGAAATGATCAAATCAGTGTCGATGGGGATCCGCCACCTCAAGCATTTATCATTTCTTTGCATTGGTAACATTCTTCTTCGGCTTTTTTAGTTATTTTCAAATATATAATCAAGTGTTGTCAACTATGATCACCTATGTTGCTGCTCATGGCGGTCTCATCCCTTCCCTCCAGCTGCATTCTGTGCCTGGTAACCATTCCCTCTTTCCTCTCCCGCCCCCCTCAACTGCCCTCTGCAGCCCCTGGCAACCAGCATTCTACTCTTTATCTCCATGAGTCTGATTTCTTTCTTTCTTTTTTTTTTTAGATAAGGAAGATAATGAGGTGAAATTATCAACTTACCTGTTGTAAAACCTTGGACTGGAGTATCCAAAGCCTTCGAGCCTCAAGTACCTTGTGACTCAGAATCCCCTGGTCCCATCCCCCCGGACTACTTTCCTAAGAAACTGACTTGCCATCTTTGGTGTTCATAACCATCCTTCTAGAATGTCAAGTAATATAATCCAGTCCTGACGACTCCGACTGAGACTGAGCTGAGGACCTGGAATATAAGTTTTAACAAAATTTCAGGTGATTTTAATACAAGTAGTTGCAGGGACCATTTTTTAAAAATACTTTATCAAATATTCTAATTGTCACCGAGCGTAAGGCAAGATATCTAGACCACATTAACTGGGTCTCACCAAAAAGAAACAAGCAAGCAGTGAAATTATCCCAAATCAAAAACCAACTGCACTTTCACTCGATTTTACTCACATGGTACATCTTTGGTTGAACACAAGGAACAGTTCTGTATGTTTTGAAAAGCTCTGCAGAAAGTATTGTTTCTGCATAGGTGGGAACCATCAAATAAATGCTTTTCGGAGTTCAGGATATAAAAAAGAAAACAGTTACCAGGTTTTGTTTGTTTGTTTGTTTGTTTGTTTGTTTGTTTAACCATGGTTACCATTCTGATTAACCTGGAATACTTATTTTAATCAGTGATTCTTTTTATCTTGGCTACCAGGAAGCTTAAAACTAAATTTAATTTTACTAAGGTTTTAGGCACATGTGCTTCTCCACTCAGAATCATCACCCCTCATACATTCATACACATATGATTTGAGCTCTTTTTATTTTAATTGTCTTATTATACACAAATCTTAAAGTAATTTATCTTAAAATCATTTGGGGTATAAGCAGTATATAAATTATAAATAAATAAACCCAAGAAAACGAAGTAAACAAATTCAAGCAGAAACAATTTTAACATGAAGAAAGGACAGGCGACTAAATGTTTGCAATGTAGATTTCTTTTCAAAACATGGCTTTTTTAGACACAGTTGGTAAGTACACCTGTCATACATGCACCCAAAATGTAGTTCAACATGACAATGTACTGGGAGCAAAACACATTTTGGGAAAACAAAATTCATTTGTTAGAACCAGTTTTGTTTACACTCTGTCAAAATAGCCAACTGTACCAAAATGTGTATGTAACAGAATGACTTGCTGTGATATTTGGGCTTGGGAACTTTCTAAAGGCTTGAAAACTTTGCAGAAGCACCGTTCAAACGTGCTGCAGAGATGCTGAGGCAAAGGAACAGCAGCTGCTTAAATAAATCCTGGAACAGAGTTGCTGCCCTATCTTTTCTGTCCTTTCCCCCTAAAATACTTAATTAGCTTTCCCCCTTTTCAAGTTCTCCCCTGCCTTTTAACTTTATTTAATTGAACACATGATAGTATATGCAATTACTTAAGTATTAGCTGTTGAATACTCTGGCAAATGAGAATGTAAGACAAAATTTTCTGGACTCTACTATGGAAGAACCAGAATCTGAACCCAAGTAGTTTGACTTCAGCATCTATTACCACTGTATACTCTTCTGACTACATTCTATCTATCTGTCTGTCTGTCTGTCTGTCTGTCTGTCTGTCTGTCTATCTATCCATCCATCCATCTAATCTGTCTATATTTATGTATATATGTATGTAATTATATTTATACATGCTATATAATTATAAATATGGCTTAAAGGGGGCAATGCTTTAACAGAGAAATCTGAATACTCCATCCATTAATTTTTTACCTTCTTCGGAAATTAGGACATCTATCTGCTCTACCAGCCATTTCAAACAAAACTCCTAAAGAATATTCTTGCAGTTATGGGGCATCTATCTATAGATGCTAATTTTAGTTTGGAAAGAAAAGGAAAATGTTTCAAGATGTATATATAACTCCTCACTGCTGTATTTTTTTTATTATAATACAAGCTTTGGGGGATAGGAGAAACTCTACATCAAACAAAGACGTCAATCATAAAAAGCATCCAGCTTGAGAAATAGTAAAGTATTAAAAAGATGCAATCAGTACCGAGAAATAACTAATCCCTAACTTTTTATTTATTTGTTTATTTAGACAAAGTCTCCCTTTGTTGCCCCGGGTGGAGTGTTGTGCCGTCACAGCTCACAGCAACCTCAAACTCTCAGGCTCAAGTGGTCCTCCTGCCTCAGCCTCCCAAGTAGCTGGGACTACAGGCTCCCACCCCAACGCCTGGCTGGGTTTTCTATTTTTAGTAGAGACAGGGTCCCCGTTTGCTCAGTATCGGGTACCAGCCCCAACAACACTATGGGTTCCCACCCAGTGACTTGATGGAACCAGAGGGTGAAGAAAATGAAAAAAACGAAAGACAGAGGAAAGTTTGAAGAGTTGAGCTGGGCCTTGAGACCGCACGTCTTTCTTGGTGAGGCCTAAGGCTGACACAGCCTCTAGCCCCAGGCTAGCTCCATTTGGTTCCTTATGCCATTGTTTTAATCATAAATCTCATGAGGGAAGGCAAACAGCTATGATATGGTCTTGCTATGCTCGCATTTCTCTAACTGAACTATTTCTTTAACTACTATGTTAATTGAATGGATTTACTTTTTACTTTCATTGCTTTAAGAGTTTTCTGACCTTTAACACAAACAGAGCTGGACTGGTGAAAAGCAATCCGAGAGCGGGACGTCAGGGAAGACCCCAGTTACACCGCACACAAATCATAGCAGTGACAATTCATACTCAAGAAGCTTGTCACTCAGACAGATGGAGGCTTCTGGTCATACCCAGGTCACAGAAGCAAACATATTTTATCTCCTTATCTGTTTCAGAGGAGTCTTGCCTTCTTTAACAAAGTCCAAACATTCTGCATATCTAACTTTACAAACGCGCTCCCTCTCTCAGATCGAATAGCCCGCCTATGGGGCCAGTTGTCTATTTAGAGACCTCTGCGGCCCAGAGTAGTGTGGTGGGAGGGGGGCAATTCCAGCAAGCTGCTCCTTAAGCGTTAAAGGGACCTGGCCTCCAGTAGCATGCTGGGCTGGGATCAAGATTCTCCTGGATCCACTTCTCTCCTGTTTCTGTTTTTCCTTTGCCCATCCTCTGCAATCATTTTCTTAATTCAATTCCTAGCTTACTTATAACTAATACTTGTATATTGGTTTTAAGTTTATAAAATCATTATTACTAACAATGCAAGCGCATCAAGATACGACTCTCTCCTTAAGTACTTCCACATGCATCTGCAGCTCAAGCTGGTCTTGAACTCCTGAGCTCAAGCAATCCACACTCCTTGGACTCCAGAGTGCTAGGATTACAGGTGTGAGCCACCAGCCTGGCCCCCTACTTATTTTTATAGATTTTTTTCCCTTCTGTTTTATTAGGGGACTTGGTGCATGGATAGCTTTTTAACTGTGTTAAACACTTATTTGAAGAAGATAAGATAAAAGTAACACACAAGTTGATTTTGTTAGAACTCATTCATTCTTTCAACACAATTCTAAGGCTAGGCTATTTGGGATTAATATTTTATAAGATGTTACTTGTATTATTAATGTGTTTTAGGTAAAGTGTTTATTTGAATAAATTATACTGCAATCCTCTCAATGTTCTTTTTTTTAACTGAATAAGGTAGGGAAATAAAGGTATACAGAAATTACAATGGCGTCTTACCACAAGGTGGGAAATGTGAAATATACTTATCTAGTTTTAATTCTCCCTAGAGTAACTTTTCTAACTTAAAAACAAAAACAAAAACAAAAAAACCTTTAATAATAATTTCTTTTTCTTTCTTTCTTACTTTTTCTTTTTCTTTTTTTTGAGACAGAGCCTCAAGCTATCACCCTGGATAGAGTGCTGTGGCATCACAGCTCACAGCAACCTCCAACTCTTGGGCTCAAGCCATTCTCCTGCCTCCGCCTCCCAAGTAGCTAGGACTACAGGTGCCTGCCACAACACCCAGCCATTTTTGGGTCACAGTTTTCATTGTTGTTTGGCAGGCCCAGGCTGGTTTTGAACCTGCCAGCTCAGGTGTATGTGGGTGGTGCCTTAGCCGCTTGAGCCACAGGCACCAAACATTTTTTTCTTTTCCTTTTTTTTTCTTTCTTTTTTTTTTTTCAATTTGGGTAGAACTTTATAAGGATAATCCATCTTTGTTCCATACAGCATCAGCTGCAGCAGCTCTGCTAGGGCTAGAGGATCGACCTCCGTCTAAGGACACTCTCTTACAAGGCTGCCTAGTTGGTGGCGGCTGCTGAATCAGCCAGCACTGGTGACCAGGTCTTTGATTCCTGTCCACCTAGCCTGTCTATGGGGCTACTTAGACTTCTTCAGAGTGTGGTGTCTGGGTCCAAAGAGGTTTCAATAGCCCTGCAAAGCATATGTGAGACTTTTCTTGCCTTGTCCTCTAAGTCCCAAAGTGTCACCTCTGCAGCATTGTGAGACATAAACAAGTCACCATGGCCAGAGCAGATTCCAGGGAAAAGAAAATAGACTCAGTATCCCAAAGCATGAGCAGCAAAGAATTTGTAGATATATTTTAATCAACCATAGAAATGTTTGATTTCACAGTGTTTATAAAAATGCCAAGTTTTCATTTTCTTAAGCTAAAAGGTTAATGTTAAAATTACATTAAAAAAAAAACATGGGAAAATAGCTAGAACATCCTTAGAAAAAAAATAACATGGGGTCAGGAGACTGAGGCAAGAGGATATTTTGTGCCAAACAGTTTGAGGTCACAGTGAGCTATGATGCCACGGCACTGTACTGAGGACACAGAGTGAGACTCTGTCCAAAAAAAAAAAAAAAAAAAAAATTTAATTTAATTTAGAAAAAAGAAAAAAAGGGGGTGGTGGTTTTGGGTCCTGCAAAATAGAGAAACACACTTTACAGCCTCTGTAATTAAAGCACTATAATGTTACTCCACTGGGACAAAATGGATTAACATGAATAAATTTAAGAGTGTATGGGACTTCAGTGCACAGTAAAAGAAATATCTCAAATTATAGAGGAAGAGATAGATTTTTGTAGCAAATTCAACTCAAACAACTGGATGGTCATTTCTAAAACAATCAAACTGACTCTGCACCTAAAATCATTGACCACAATACATTCCAAGTGCAACAGGAATTTAATGAAGATGAAAAGTAAACCATATAAGCACTAGAAGGAAATATAGGTAGGTGAGTGGATTCCATTGTAAACTGAGTGTGGGGAAAGTTTTCTAAGTTATATTTCAACATTTGGAAACAATGAAACTTTGTAAATTTAAATACAACCGAAAAACCCACTTCATGTTCTAGAATATACCAAAAGCAAAGAAAAAGGAAATTTCTACTATAAAATACTTTCAATTTATGTCACAAAATATACTCTCTCCCAGATATGTAAAGCGATCCTAAAAATCAAGACCAGAGAGATGAGACATCAGCACAGAGAAGAGGTACCAAGGCTTTAGACACAGTGAAAGGTGATCAACTTCATTACCACACAGATACAGATTCACCTCTCAACGTGATACCGTTCCTCAGCTATCAGATATGCAAATTTTTAGTTTGACAACATATACACGGGCAAGGCTGTGGGAAGACAGGTACAGACGGCTAGAGGAAGTGCCAGGTGCACAATGTCATAGAGGTGAGACTGGAAAGACCTTCTGTGACAAAAGAGATTCCCTCCTTCTAGAAATTTGACCTAAAGATATAACACACACAGACATCTATACACATACATCTTGTTTATATGTGTTATATACCACGTATATGCACTTATGCACATATGCACATAATGTATGCACATGAAAGTTTATTCATGTACCATTGTTTGCAAAATCAAAGTAGTGAGACCAATCTACAGGATGCCACCTATAGGAAACTGATTTGAATACAGAATGATGGAAGAGAAGTATGCAGCTGAAAATGAATGAAGAAGATGTCTGTGAACTGTGTTACACCCAAGGTGTATTATTAAGTAAAATAAGCAAGCTGCAAGGGTGCAGATAAACAGAGAGATAGGTTCCACACACGATGCCACATCATATGTAAGAAAAGAGAAATAAGAAATGAGTTGCATATATACACCCATACATATGCATGCAAATAAAAATTTGCTTCTTTTTTGCAAAAAGAAATTTAGAAAATGGTTTTCTTTCTATGCAGGCAAGTGAAAATGAAGCATGAAGGAGATTATTATGGGATGAAGATTTGAATATATGTTTTCATGTAGTTTTTTGAGGGGGCATATAAATATTTTACACATTAAAAAATTGAAGATGGGCTCAGTGCCTGTAGCTTAGTGGTTAGGGCGCTGGCCACATATACCAGGGCTGGGCAGTTAGAACCCGACCCAAGCATGGTAAACAACAATGACAACTACAATAGCAACAACAAAATAGCTGGCTGTTGTGGTGGGCACCTGTAATCCCAGCTACTTGGGAGGCTGAGGCAAGAGAATTTTTTAAGCCCAAGAGTTTGAGGTTTCTGTGAGCCATGATGCCATGGCACTCAACCAAGGGTAACAAGTGAGACTCTGTCTCAAAAAGAAAAAAATTGAAGATGATGAAAAGAGGCCAATCCTAAAGCTCAATCTACACATAAAGAAACATGCTGCACCTATTAAATGTATGTCATGACCACACAAAGAGAAAATCATATGTGTAAATGTAACATGGTTTCTACTGAACACCTTCAGCTTTAACACTGTATGTCATAAGGACCAAAGAGCTACAGGAGGTCTTTAATTTTCCTTTTGTGCATCCTTTCAGTATAGTAGTACAATAGAATCCTAAAACTCCTCTTTCTCTCCCTTTCTTTCTCTTTAGTAAGATAGAACAATGAGCATGCATGTTGATCTTGTTAGGAACCACTTTTCACTGTGGTTGGAAGGAAAATACAAATAAGGAATGTGGGCAGTTGAGAAAGAATCCTGTGACGTTTCATTTGAATTACTTATGATGTTAAGTCAACATTTTTAACTTATTTGCTGAAGTATAATTGAAATGTAATAAGCTGCACATAAAATATCCTACTTGGTAAGTTTTCACATATGTACACACGTAACTGTCAGTACAATGAAGGCTGCACCCACGTGTACCACTGACAGTTTGCTCATATTAGTTTTGGTTCTCAGCATCCCTGCCCCAGTGTCCTTTCCCAGTAGCTACTGGTGTTCTTTTCATAAGTTTAGTAAGAATTTTCTATAAGTTTTATGCAAATAAAATTATCCAGAGAGACTGGCTTCTGTTGCGCAGCATAATTATTTTGAGATTCATCCATGCCGCTACTTGTATCAATAATTTATCGATTTTTATTACTGAGTGGGATTTCATCTTATGTTTATGTCACAACATATCTGTCCATTTGTTGATGGAGATTGAAGTTGTTTTAGATTTTTGGCTAATATAAATAAATGTTCTATAAAACCTATGTACAAATCTTACGATAGGTACATGCTTTATTCTTGGTTCAATGCTGATGAGTGGGTTGGTTCAGTCATACACTGGGTGTCTGTTAAGAATGTGCCCACCTGCTTTCCAGAGAGGCTGACCCATTTCACATGCCCATCTGTGGAGGAAAGTCTGGATTCCTTCACATCCTCCACTGACTTGGCAGGGCAAGTTTTTCTGGACTCATCTATTCCGATATTCCGAGACACATTAAGTGCATCACATTGTTTTACTGTGCATTTCCTTAATAGTGATGACACTGGGCATTTCAGCATGTGCTTGTTCACCACCCTCTGTTTCCTCCGATGAAGGGTTTATTCAAACATCTTGACTGGTTTTTATTTTCTGCTTTGGTTTCTTATTTTTGTGTTTTGAGATTTTATTGAATATTTTAGATGTAAATTCTAAAGAGACATAATTTGCAAACACATTCTCCCAATTCATGGCATACCTATTCATTCTCTTAATTAAATCCTTTGATGAGAAGAAGTTTTAAATGTTAGTGAACTCCAGTTTATTAATTTCTTTTTCTGGAAATCCGATAATGTCAGTTCTCCTTTTTTGTTCTTTTTTAAAGTTGTTTTGGGAATATTAGAATTCTAGGTCCTTTACATTTCCCATGAATTTGAGATTTAGCTTGTCAGTTTCTTTTTTAAGATGTTTAATATTTTATTGACATAGTATTGAATCTACAGGTTATTAATGAGAGAATTGACATCTTAGCAATAGTACGTCCTCTGATCAATGGTGAAGGTTTACCTCTATTTATATTGGTCTTTGATTTCTCTCAACAAAAAAATACTTCTCAGTTTTTAGAAGACAGGTCCCTAACATCTTTTGTTAGATTTATCCCTAAACATATCACGTTTTGATGTTAAACTTGAGTAATTGCTCCTACATTTCTACATCCTTCTGTCCTAATATAGGGACTTAGTGTTATAAATTTCACCCTATATTTTGCTTTAGAGGAAGATCACAAATTCTGAAATATTGCATTTTCATCTTCATTTAGTTTATATACTTTCATATTTGTACTCTGACTTTGTTAATTTTAAAGTATTATGGGGATATAAATACCTTTGGTTACAGGGATCACTTTTGTAATGTTGGGGTCCAGTTATAAGTGCGTAGTCCCCCAGAAGTGGTCATTGTCCGTGATAAGGAGTTATCCCCATCTCCTCCTCCATCCTCCCACCCCTGCTCGGTTTCCATTAGTTATACTTCCCTCCATGCATAAGTGCGCTCCTCATCACAGCTGATTGAATCGTGAGTGCATGTGGCGTTTGTTGTTCCATTCTTTAGATCTTTCACTTAGGATCTTGGTCCCTAGTTCCATCCAAATTCTTACAAAAGCCATTAAGTCATCCTTCCTCGTGAGTAGTATTCCATGGTGAGCATATGCCACATTCTCATTTACGTTTGATACATGTGTTACTTAGTTTCTAAATATATGGATGTTTCCAGAGTCTTTTCTTTATCGATTTCTAATTCAATGCCATAAAAAGTCATACTTTGCATAAATGAATCCTTTTAAATGTCTTGAGACTTGTTTTGTCATCCAGAATATGGTCTATAATGAAAAATGTTTTCTGTGTGTTTGAAAAGAATGTGCACTGTGCTCCTGTTGGGTAGAGCATTCTGTATGAGTCAATTGTGTCAGCTTGGTGGTTAGTGTTGCTCAGATATTCTATATTCTTGGTAATTTTCTATCTATTAATAAGCCTGTCAATTATTCAAAGAGGAAAATTATAAATTGTGACTAAAATCTTGGATTTCTCTATTTTTCCTTGATGTTCAATAGGCTTTATGTATTTTGAAGGACTATAATCACAGAAAAAAGCATTTAGGCTTTTTATGTCTTAATTATTAATTAACCCTTTTAAAATTTTGAAATGAACAGTTTTAAATAATTCAAGAAATATTCGTTTCAAATGACATATATATAATTCTACATAGTTATATCATATTATACAAAGTTGACATTACTATAGCCACTCCAGCTTTCCTTTTTTTTTTTATCCTTTTTTATTTTTTTTTTAAGTCAGAGTCTCACTAAGTCACCCTGGGTAGAGTGCCATGGAGTCACAGCTCATAGCAACCTCAAACTCTTGAGCTTAAGAATTCTCTTGCTTCAGCCTCCCAAGTAGCTGGGACTACAGGCACCCGCCACAACGCTCAACTATTTTTTTGTTGCAATTGTCATTGTTGTTTAGCAGGCCCGGGCTGGGTTCGAACCAACCAGCCTGGGGGTGTGTGGCCACTGCCATAACCAGTGAGCTACAGGTGCTGCCCTCCAGCTTTCTTTTGACTATTGGTTTCATAAACATCTATTTTCCACCCTTTTATGTTTTTAAATGTTAGATCTCAAACTACAATTGTGAATTTAAAACTTAATTTGGTTGTTACTTGTCATCCTTAATCCACTATTAACTACAGTTTGAATCTATAAATATAGTTGTGAGTAATACATATGTCTAGTCTAGTTTTCATTTATTTAGATTTCTTTTTTGTTTTATTGCAGAGTGATGTGGAAGTATGTATGATTAGGGTACATAGTTTGTTTTTATAGGTTAAAGCCTGAGTTGTAGTTATGTCCTTCACCCAGGAAGTTTGCCATCTACATGTGCAATGTACCTGTTGGGTGGGAGTTTACCCAACACCTTTCCTCTAACTTGAATTTAATTGAGTTATTTTCTCATTCAGGAAAATTAAATTACCTACGTTAGTTACATTGGGTTATTTTCTCATGTGAGAATGCAAACTAGAACAGCTTCTGTGGGAAGAAGTTTAAAGACTCCTCTAAGAACTTAAAGTAGACCTACCATTTGATCCTTCAATCCTATTACTAGGTATCTACCCCAAAAGAAAAAAAAAATTTTACCATAAGAACATTTGCACTTGGATGTTTATAGTAGCACAATTCACAATCACTAAGATGTGGAAACAACCCAGGTGCCCTTCAACACGTGAATGCCTTAATTAATTGTGGTATATGGTGTATGTATGCCATGGAATACTATTCAGCCATAAAAAGATAGAGGTTTTGTATTTTTTGTAACAACCCAGATGGTTTGGGAGAGCATTCTCCTAGGAAGAGCATCACAAGACTGGAAGAAGCATCACAGGTGCTCAGTGCTAAACTATAGCCAGTGCTTTAACCTCCTTATGATATTAAAGGGTGTTTTAATTTTTGTCTAGCAAAAAAAAAATTTAATTTTTCTTTTTAGCTGTTCTGATAATCTCTGTCTTTTCATTGGAAGTATTTAGACCATTCTCCTTTAATGTGATTACTGGTATGGTCTAAGGATCTGATATCCTAGGATGTATTTTCTATTTGTCCCATCTGTTCTGTGTCCCCTCTTTCCCTCTTTTTTAAACTACCTTTTTTTTTTTTTTTGATACAGAGCCTCAAGCTGTCACCCTGGATAGAGTGCTGTGGCATCACAGCTCACAGCAACCTCCAATTCCTGGGCTCAAGTGAGTCTCCTGCCTCCGCCTCCCAAGTAGCTGGGACTACAGGTGCCCGCCACAACGCCCGGCCATTTTTTGGTTGTAGCCATCATTGTTGTTTGGCGGGTCCAGGCTGGATTCGAACCCGCGAGCTCAGGTGTACGTGGCTGGTGCCTTAGCCCGTTGAGCCACAGGCGCTGAGCCGCAAATATTAGTTTTCTTCAAATAATCCCAGAGCTCTCTGAGAGAATGATCCATTTTTGCTCTCCACTTCTCTTCTTCTTTGAGCACTTGGGAGCATTCAAAAGCTCTGTCTTCAATGTCAGAAATCCTTTCTTCTGCTTGCTCCATTCTCTTACTGAGGGATTCTTTAAGGGCTACAAGTTCTTGTCTCAACATGTCAAAATCTTTGGTGATTTTGTCTTTGAACTCATTGAATTCTTGAGACAACTTTTGAAATGCTCCTTGAATTTGTCTCCATTCTATTAATCTTATTTGCAATCAAAATTCTGAAATCGATTTCTGACATCTCAGCCATTTGTTTATGAATGGGATCTTCTGGTGTGTCCGCCATGTCATTACTTGGGGGAGTTGATCTACTCTGATTATTCATGTTGCCAGAGTTTTTCTGCTGATTCTGCCCCATGATTATTTTATACCATTGGCTAGATGAGCAGATAAGGTGAAGTTAGTTTGGGGGCTCCCAGAGTAGTGATTAACCAACCCTTTACCCAAGAGCTGGGACTGGTGTCTATACCTTTTCCTCTAAGCTTTGCAAAGGACCCGTACAGTGCTATGGCCTGAAACACTGGGGACTTGCTTGGTGTGGTGGGGCTAAGTGGCTCTGTCTTATTTTCAGCTGGTCTCTGTCCAATCCTAGTGAATCAGTAACCCTGGGTTGAAGTCTCAGCTGAGGTAAAATACCAGCAACTAATCACCCCCCCCCCCAGGAGCAACAACTGTTAAAGGAAAATGAAACTCAGGGTACCACTTTGGATAGTCCTTGGGTGATTGGCCCAGGTCAAGAGTTCCAAATCAATTGTCCCAGTCAGCACCCAGTCTCAAGTGGGAGAGTTCAAAATGTCTTGAGCAACTAGATAATAGGGGTCTGCTAGCAGCTGAGTATGACTCTCTCTGGTGCTCTGTGGAGTCAGAAGGAGCCAACCCAAATGAATTAGTCTGGGAAGGTTGATGCCTCCTTCCCCACCTTGCACCTCTGTCACATCCAGTTACTGGTAACCCTGCAGGGCTTGCAAAGGACCTGTACAATGCTATGGCCTGAGACACTAAGTTCCCTCCAATGAGCAGATGCTCTGGGATTTTAAGCCTGCCTGAGTCACAGGGAGATCTATGTCTCCTCTGCCAGACCACTGCACTCTGCCACCAGCTGGCAGGGGGAGCTGAAGCCAGACTTCACGTGCTTAATGGAAGCTGGAGCAATTTACTCAGTTCCAACCCTGCCCCAGATTGATGTTGCTGCCACTTACATGGTCACAGAATTAGTATTTCTGTCCCAGCTACATTCCCTCACTGGCTAGGCTGTGTTTGAGTTCACAGAAACTGCGGGTCAGCTCCACCCAGTGCTGCTGCCATTGCACCAGTTCTCACAGAGCTGGCATCTTTGTCTCGTCTGCCCTCTGTGTTAGGGTGGGTGTGGATAGATCTCACACTCAGTTTTAAATGTCTGTTTCACCCTGGGCTGGTGCTGTTACCCAGCCTGCTTTTGTCTCAGCTATGTTCCCCTGGGGGCTGTATGCTTCTTAGGCTCACTAAAGCAGCACTTCTGACTCAACCCTGCCCTGGGAGTATGCCATCTCTGCCCATGGGTATTCTAGTCTCTGTCCCTGCAGCACCCTACCTGAGAAGGTACTGCCTCAGTCATACCCTTTACTCATGGGGCCTGCATTTCTGTCCCAGATCTGTTCCACCAGTGGCTGCCACCAGTTGCCAAGAGAGGTGGGGAGTGTCTCTCCAAAATATCCCCAGGTGTGTGATCCCTATTGTTCCTGCTGCTGCCACTGCTGCTCTATGCCACAGGACACCACTTCTCCCTCTCCACGTTGGTCTACAGTCATCTCTTTACCCCCGTGTCACAGAATCAACACAGACCTGCAACACCCCATGCCTTGTCCACACCTCTCAAGAAAACACACCAGAATCTGGGCTCCATGGGGGACAGGTTTCCAGACCTCCCGGTGAGAGTGGAGGGGAGTTCTGGGAGTTCAGACTATTGTTTGTTTCCATGGCGTCACAACTCGCCTCAGCAGGGTTGATGTGCATTATTCAACCTTCTCTCTTGGCTCAACTCTGAACCATCAGCTTATTTGCTAAACTTCTGTTTAACTCTCCTTCTGGATGGGAGCCTCTGTAGAAAGCTGGCTCCAGTCGGCCATCTTGCCCTATAAAAGTTTTTGTAATGTAATATAATAATAGAAACCAAAACACAGAGGTTATTGTGACCAGTTTCATAATAAAATTTTACAATTCTCTAATGTCTTAGCTCCCTCATATTCCAAAAAAGCTTCTAATGTTCACATCAGAACTGAAGCAGGCAGCTAAGTGGTCTTGACTAGACAGGAATGAAACAGTGAGTGATATCTCAGCTCCAGTGGCCTTGCAACAGCAGTCTTAGAAATAGTAGAGAAGAGATAGAGAGGTCTCAGTAAAAACTGCTGAACAGAACTTTGTAATTTTCTGTACACTGATATAATTTCTTTTTGGGGGGGGCAAGCAAATATTTTTTTTTAATTTTTATCCAAACACTGTTTTGAGATAAGATTGTGAAAATTTCCAGGGCAATTCAGGGATCAGAGCCAGGTGTTAAAATTTGGATTTGTAGCTGAAACCTTGCTGGCTTATTTCCCACAATACATCCTACATATCCTTGAAGCTGCTGGGAAGCTCTCTGCAATTATAAGGACATCCAATCTTCCAGTTTCTTTTTTTCTTTTTCTTTTTATTAAATCATAATTGTGTACATTGGTGCAATCATGGGGCACAATGTGCTGACTTTATATACAATCTGAAATATTTTCATTGAACTATTTAACATAGCCTTCATGGCCTTTTAATCACTATATGAAGACATTTATA
>CAUYRH010018888.1:0-29331 GCA_963574655.1 Perodicticus potto
CCCAAAATATCAGATTTTATGAATTACTTTAAGAATTTATACCAGTGTTAGATCTGTCTGGATGTTCCCTGACCCCCCACCCCCCACCCCAGGTCCCAGTGTCAAGAATAAGTACTGGTACTGAGTTGAGCTGATGACAGAGTAATCACAGATAAGAAGCAGTCACGTTTATTGCAGAGTGAAAGTATGTCTCAGAGGGAGAGATGGGAGATTCTAGGCGTGTAGGAAAAGATACTGAAGTTTGAGCACACACTGCCTTTTATATGCTACAAGTTTGTCCTGTCTTTCTCCTGGCAGGATTGGTTGTTGTTTCCTACTTTTGGGGTGATTGACAGGTTGGGGTTATAAAAGAGATTAAACAACAGTTTATGTTATATAACAGTTTCCTTACTACTAATGTGTGTCTGCCTAGAACACTTCAGGAAGACTCCACCCATGCTATGCTAATTATGTGGTAATTAGTCCCCGGTCAGTTAAAGATCACTAGGAGCTCCTTCCTATGTACTTTTTTACTAGGGAACAGTTCCTAGTTGAAACTTGCTTCCCACTTTCTGCCCTTAGCCACTTCCTTGCTACTTGTTTACCCTCCGCCAGACCTAATGTTCCCTCCTGAGAGACATGGAGCCTGAAAATCTTTGGGGATTAAGGGTGAAAGTCTATCTTCTTTAGTTGCTTTAAGCCAAATATGGGTGAAGCATTCTTCAAGTGCCGTGGTCCCTACAGAATGTCACAGATGGAAGGTGCATATAGTGATTTCCAGTGGCTCAAGTGACAGGTTCAGTGGGTTCTTGTCTGGGGAGAAGATGTAATCCTTGGGCCAACATAAGCTTTATATAGTACTGTTGGAGTCTAGAAGACACAAACTTAACCAAGAGGTTAAAAAGACCAAGCCAAACATTAGAAAAATCATTATTATAGTTAAGGGTCCCATGAAAGGAAGTAACCATGAGAGGGAAGGAAAGTTGTCCTTTATCTGGTCCCAAATTGCTACTGACGTCAGAGATGAATCTTTATAGTTAGTTTGATCTAAGATTATCTGAGTTCTCATCTCAATTTCCCCTAAAGAGTTTATGTTTATGCTAGAGGTGGTACCCCTAATTACACAAGACACCTCCTTTTTCTAGTAGGATTGAGTCCAAAGCTAGGTGATAATCTAGTATGCTATTTGCTAGAGAATCTATGGACTATTGAACTGCTTTAATGGATTGCCTGGTTTGTATAGCTATACTCTGGACTGTTTCAGATGGGTTGGTGAGTTATGCTTGAGTGACAAAGGTATTAGTAAATGAGGCCAAAGTAGACATTCCTGCCTGGATCCCTATTGCTATTAGAGCTACACTTGCCTATTTTTGCTGGTGGTGATTAGTGGCAGGGGTCATGTCATTTATTACCTACATGTAGGAATTGGACATGGCCACTTTCCCTACCTTGCAAATGGTATTCATCTGTCTGGGTTTAACACGACCTACTGCTCAAGTAGTATTTGTGATGCCTTTACAAATGAACCACCATTGTGGGCGGGAGGTCACCATATAATGGGTTCATTTCTAGGGGCAAAGTAGTCAGGAGGAATGAAGTTATGGATATGTAATCAGTCAATTAACTCACGATTGGTGTTACTTCCCGCATTAGGATTTATTTCTTCCAAATCAGGAAGAAGTAAAGTCCAAATAGGACTCCTGTCATTCAAGTCTAAAACTGAAAAGTACACTGCTTCTGTATGTAGCTTTGGGACCACTGGATATAAGGGAATTACTGCACAAGCCTCCTTTTTGGGGGGGTTTGATTTTTTTAATATTATTTGAGATTCATTGAGGGTACAAAGAATTAGGTTACAATGATTACTTTTGTTAGATAAAGTCCCTCTTGTATTTGTGACATCCCACCCCCAAGAGATGTGCCATACACTGTGACTCCCACTACCTCATTCCCCTACCTCACCCCACTCCTTCATCTACTGCCTTCATATTAGAATTGAATACATTAGATTCTTGCTTTATTCTTGTGATGCTTTACTAAGAAGAATGTGTTCCACCTCTATCCAGGTCAATACAAAAGATGTAAAGTCTCCATCATTTTAATGGCTGAATAGTATTCCATGGACAAGCCTTCATTTTCTGTTTGGTTTCTTTATTGTCAAGATAGGGGTATTGGCTCGGCACTTGTAGCTCAGTAGTTATGGTGTCAGCCACATACACCAGGGCTGGTGGGTTCGAGCCTGGCCCTGGCCTGCTAAATAACAATGACAACTGTAATAAAAGAAAATAGCTGGGCATTGTGGTGGGTGCCTGCAGTCCCAGCTACTTGGGAGGCTGAGGCAAGAGAATCGCTTAAGCCTGAGAGTTTGAGGTTGCTGTGAACTGTGATGTCATGGCACTCTACCAAGGGTGACAAAGTGAGACTCTGTCTCAAAGAAAAAAAAAAAGATAGGGGTATTATAAGGAGATGAACCTTCCACCAACATCTCAGCCTCCAGCCATTATATTATATTATTGTATTATTGGGGTAATCCCCCACTGTCTCTCTGGGGACAATGATATTTTCCCTTAAGGCGAAAGAGAATTCCTGGTTTGAGAGTTGCCTTTATTGGAGGAACCCTCATAGCCTTCCCAATTTTCCTTCCTATCTGCGTAGACCACAGGGTCTACATCCTCTAGACCTATGGGTAATTTTTATCCTTTCCATTAATACTATCTCAAGGGTTGACTATCTACATATTGGCATGGGGATATAGATGTAATTGAAGATCCAGCTTGACTAAAAAGCCCCTTCCTAGTAAAAGAAATTGGAACTTCAGGGATAAACAGAAATCAGTGGGTTACTAATATTCCTTCCCAGCTACATAATAAAGCAAGAATATAATACCTTTTGGTGCAGCATCCATCAGTGCTCACAACCACACAGGAGGAAGATGACAGAGGGCTACCAAAGATTTTTATGACTGAATAGTCCTGTGTCAATCCATAAAAGTTTTTACTTACTGGCGGCATCCAAGGTTACCTGGGATTTTTTCACGTATGATCTAGATGGTACAAGTAGGAGCCTGTGTTAAGCCTGGGCCCCTTCAGGCCCAGTCACCTATGACCACTGCCAGGGTTCGAGCTCCCCCTCAGCCTCTAGTGGTTGAGACAGTCCTGTGCCCAATGGCCTGGTTATCTACAGTTGGGATAGGGCTTCCTGGGCTTCATGGCTTTTGCTGCCTCACCTCTTGTCCCTCCAGGGGCAGCTCAACATTCTCTCTGGTAGTGTCTGGGTTTTCCATGCCAGTAACAGACCTGGTCATCATTTTCTGAGCCCCTTACAATAGTCAGGTGAGCCTGTGCAGCAGTAGCTGCTCCCAGTAATTTGGCTTTTTGGCAGTCCCTCTGTGTTACCTCCACGTCCTGGTTGATGTGGACAGTGGAAGACACCAACTGCAGTTAGAGGCTATCTGTTTGGGGTTCCATTGCCAACTTCTGGAGTTTCCTGTAAATAACAGATCAAGATTATTAATAAAGTGGGTGTTTATCACTATTACTGCTTCTGGTGAACTGAGGGTCTGTTTGTAAATTTTTTAAGAGCTTTAGTGTAATTTTTCTCTAAATACAGCTAGGGTCTCTCCCTTTCCCTGAACTACCTTGGCTAGCTTAGAAAAATTGACTAGTTTTACTGGATAGCTTTCATACCCTCTAGAAGGCACATTAACATATGATAACACCATTGGGATCCTATACCTCTAAGGTGGTAATTCCATATTGGATTCCCTTGTGGGACCACTAGCTTTCCAGGGGGCAAATTAAGATTTACAGTATGAACTGGTCCTCATACATCTATCCAGCTCCCAAATCCTAATTTTCTTGTCTAAGGAGCAACGGTGAGAAAGCAAGACTCATACATCCTTCTAGGTTAAATAAAAAACAATAATTAGTTGTTTAAATTCCTCTATGAGGCCGGGTTTGGTGGCTCACATTTCAATCTTAGTACTCTGGGAGGCCAAGGTGGGTGCATTGCATGAGCTCAGGAGTTCGAGACCAGCCTGAGGAAGAGCTAGATCTCATCTCTACTAAAAATAGAAAAACTAGATGAGCATTGTGGTGGGTGCCTATAGTTCCTTCTACTTGGGAGGCTGAGTTGAGGATTGCTTGAGCCCAAGAGGTTGAGGTTGCTGTGAGCTGTGGCACTCTACCTAGGGTGACAGAGTGAGACTCTGTCTCAAAATAAAACAATGAAATAATAAAATAAAATAAAATTAATTCCTCTATGAACTTCTAGGGTCAGCAGAAAAACTTCCTAACTTTTCCTTATAGATTTTGAGGTCCTCCATGGAGAATGGAATGTGGACCCTCACAGGCTATCCTGTGGGACCTGGTACTTCCTGCAGAGGGCATATTGGAGGCAGGTTAGAGTTTGGAAGAGAGAGGCAAAGAGAAGGGTTGGACCATATGTTCAAGGTTCCTCTTGGGATGAAGCAGTAGCCACAGTCCCTTCATCTTCACTTCATTTCTTTCCTAAAGCTTGAGGTTTGTCCAGAATCAAAGAGACACTTGGATCTTTTCCTATCTGCTGGAGTTGATGCTTTTCCACATGAGATTCACCATATTGGGAGTTATCCCTCAGGTAAACAGAAGCCTGAACATAGGGAACCTCTGACCTCTTCTCCCTTCTACAAAAGAGGCTAACTGTAAAATTGTGCAGTTAAGACTCTCATTCATGGGCCATGTTTCTCCATCTAGCAATTGGTATTGGGGCCCGGCTGTGTTGCAAAGAAAGGTAAGTTTCCTTTTTAAAAGGCTGTCAAATCTAAGGGCTTTTAATTTTTTTTTTAAACAGGCATCCCAGGGGTGAATTAGTGGGAATTGAAGCTCCATGTCTCATGGTTTTATATGGAATGATAAAAGAGACTACCTATTGGAAAAAGATGTCCCCTGTTCTATCAGGTTGGGCTTGTCACATTGGCCTGGTACCATCTGTGTAGGCATCCTTTCCATGGACAGCGAGAATTTGGCACCACCTATGAAGGCATTTGAACCATAGATAAAGATTTTCTGTGGAGATAATGCATAACATCTCACGTGGCCAGAGCTGACTGCTCCATATTTCTCCCTGAAACCACACAGTATTTTTAGGGGTAGATTTCAGGGGCCAGAAACAGCACGACACCCTTATTGGGTGCAAGTACATGCCTGATACCACCCTTACCCTTTTCTTTCTGAGCATGGCACTCACTTGTCCCTAGATGCCACCCTTTAGGATTTGCTTCCCCATATTCCCTTGCTTATCCAGGCTCCCAGTCTGTCCTGACCTTTACTGGTACCCACAGTAAAAGGGCTGCCCACTGTTTTAGCATGAGATATTGAGGTCTCTTTTCTTTTTAAACAGTAACTTAGCAACTGCAGCTTTAAAACAGGCAGAAGAGAGAGAATTTTCCCATCAAATTAAAATCCCTTTTAATCATAGCCACCCTAATCACATACAAAATTCTTTTTAAGTCCCTTTCACAAACTTTCTCTTGACTTACACAGACTATTGATGACATACTTGAACTTTCTGGTTTTGTCCCAAATTTTCTTTCCTTTAAACCACCAGTTACTTTCAGATAAAAATCTTCCATAAAAGATCCTTTCCATACAATATTATTCTTTCCTTTTTACCTTCCATACAAAAATAAATCTTCATATCTTTAACTTTCTTCACATCTCTCTTTCTGTCCTATTTACTGTTTCCTTTCCCACACATAACCATTTCTTACTGTTCAGTCTTTTTTTTTTTTTTTTTTAATCAGAAATACATTTCTACACTCAGCTTTTCTACATCTCTTTTCCACCATTTTAGTTGCTTTTTATCTTGACATTTTCCTGCCAAACTATACTTTTAATCAACTTTGAAATAATCTCTAAATTAGACAAAATTACATATATATGTATTCTCATTAAAAACACATGTTTTTTGCACTTTCACAACACATCTTACTCCTTGGTATACTCCATTTATAGACCCACATGCATTGACCAGAATTTCCATCCCTAATAACTTTACATTTCAGCAAAACATATAAGAAACAGGAAACCTTGAACTGTTCATTACTAAGATTTATTTATGTTTATACAATTTATTATTCTATAGCCTATGAAAGCCAGACATTTACTCTAGTAAGACCCCTACAATTAAACACATGAGCATCTTCCCCAATAACTCAGAAGACCTAGCTATTCTCACCAAATCAACAATACCAGAAATTAGTCCTGTGTATCAAAAATCACACAAACACAGGTCCAGTTTCTTTCTTCCAAGTTTCAATCATGAGACACAAAAGAAAATACGCTTTTTAATTTTTAGACCCTCTACCTTATTCATTACAGTTGCTGAAGAGGCATTTCAGTGGGGAGTCTTTGGGATGCCTGCTATTGCCCCCATCCTCAATAGGCTTTCTATTAGACACACGGGTTAGGGAAGCCCCAAAGCTTGATGGAGATCTAATAAGTACAACGTTTTCACCCTCCCTTTTCTTGTAAGAAAGTCAGCAAGGCAATAGTTGCCAAACCTTGCAAAGTTAAAGTTAGTGCAGCTGGGAAAGCACAAAGACTAGTGGAGAAGATAGAACACAGCACACAGCAAAACAAATGTTGCCACATACAGGATACAGCTTTTCCCAGTAGGGGTAGGGTGACTGGGAAGCACTAGAAAAGGAATGAGAAAAGACTTGATCAGAGAAGCTGTGAAATACGCAGGGCTTGTAATTTACCTTCCACTCTGACAGTAGACATAGGGGAGAAAAATAAAGGTTCTGAGAACTCAGGGGACCAAACTCAGGGAAGGAGACGTGAAAGGCAGTGTTGCTGGCTGGGCTGGCTCACAACCTGTAATCTTAGTCTAGGAGGCCACCATGGGTGGATTGCTTGAGCTCAAAGTTCCAGACCAGCTTGAGCAAGAGTGAGACCTCGTCTCTACTAAAAATAGAAAAAACTAGCCAGGTATTGTAGTAGTAGTACACCTATTTGAGAGGCTGAAGCAAGAGAATCCCTTAAGCCCAAGAGTTTGAGGTTGCTGTGAGTTATGATGATGCCACAGCACTCTACCTAGGGTGACAGAGTGAGACTCTGTCTCTAAAAAAAAAACCAAAAAAAGACAACTCTTGCTTTGTCACACTGTCAAATAAGCAGGCTCCAACAAGCATGCATTACTCAGTCATCTTACCTTAGTGGAGTTAGAAGGGGTTCCTGGGTTTTGGCACCAAATTTCAGGTCTGTCTTGATATTTCCTGGTCCCTGGTTCCCAGTGTCAATAATGAGTACAGGGCAGGGGAATGGTGGCTCATGCCTGTAATCCTAGCACTCTGGGAGGCCCAAATGGGCAGATTGCTTGAGCTCAGGAGTTTGAGACCAGCCTGAGCAAGACCATGACTCTATCTCTACTAAAAATACAAAAACTAGGCAAGTATTGTGGCGGGCACCTGTAGTCTCAGCTACTTGGGAGGCTGAGGCAAGGGAAGCCAAGAGTTTGAGGTTGCTGTGAGCTATGATACCACAGCATGGTAGCAAGTGAGACTCTGTCTCAAAAAAAGAAAAAAAAAGATGAGTACTGGGCGGCACCTGTGGCTTAAAGGAGTAGGGTGCTGGCCCCATATGCCGGAGGTGGCAGGTTCAAACCCAGCCCCGGCCAAAAACCTCAAAAAAAGAAAAAAAAAAAAAAGAGATAAATACTGGTACCAAGTTAAGCCCGTGGTGGCTTAATCACAGACAAAAAGCAATCACATATACATTTATTGCAAAGGGAAAAGTATATCTCAGAGGGAGAGAGGGAGAGACCCTGAAGTCTGAGTGCACACTGTCTTTTTATATGTTCACTAGTTTGTTGATTGGTTGCTGTTTCCCATCTTTGGGGTGATTGAGAGGTTGGGGTTATAGGACAGATTAAATAATAGTTAGGTTATATAACAGTTTCCTTACTACTAATGTATCATCTGCTTAGAATACTTATGTAAACTCCACCTATATTGTGTTAATTATGTGGTAATGAGCCCCAGCTCAATTAAAGGTCACTAGGCGCTCCTTACTATGAATGTTCCCACCAGGCACACACAGTTAACCACACTTTGGTTCCTAGCAATAATTTAGTTCCTGCTTTCTGGCCTTAGCCACTTGCTTGCCACCTATTACCAGATATGTCAAAGAAAAGTGAATAGATTCAGATAAAAATCATTATAATTACCCTATTACCCTCTGCCACACCTAATACCAGATATGTCAAAGAAAAGTGAATAGATTCAGATAAAAATCATTATAATTCCACATTAAGTAGGAAGAATATTTACATCTAGATCTTATATAGATCTAATACATTACTAAAATTAGGTAAATAATTTTATAATTTTTCTGTTATTTACATAATTTAAAAATAGCTATATTTGGAATTTGCATAGAAATAACATTAATCTTAAGCAAGGAGGTTAGTTCATGGGACTCATGAAAAAATTAAGTGAATATAGCATAATGGAAATCTTTGTAGAGAGGTAAAGAGATAGTGCAAAATGGCTATCCATGAACATGGTACTTTAGTAAGTATCCATGAACATGGTACTTTAGTAAGATTTGAAGAATCACATTATAAAACACAGTTCTGCAGTGAGAAAGGTAGGAAGGTGCAGCTATCCCTTCAGCCTATATGATTGCCTATTATTTGGGAGATAAGGAATAAGAAGTGAAAAACTACCTCCGGATTGGACAGAGTACCTCTTCTCTGTGTTTTCTTATTACTCTGTGTGTATCCTTATTGCTAACTTTATCACAAAATGCATTGAAATGATCTATTTAACTAGATATATATTTCAAAGAAATAATATAAAGTATAGGCAGAGATTTTTCAATAAGAAGTCTGTTACAACATTGTTTAAAAATAATAAAAAACTGGCTTGGTGCCCAGAGTACATACACCGAGGCTGGTGGGTTCGAACCCGGTCCCGGCAAGCTAAGCAACAATGACAACTGCAATAACAACAAAAAAATAGTGGGCATTGTGGTAGGCACCTGTAGTCCCAGCTACTTGGGAGGCTGAGGCAAGAGACTCCCTTAAGCCCAAGAGTTTGAGGTTGCTGTGAGCTGTGACACCACAGTTCTCTACATGGGCAATATAGTGAGACTCTGTCTCAAAAAAAAAATAAAATAAAATAAAAATAAAAAATAAAAAATAAAAAATTGAAATGTCTCAGGTAGACGGTTGTGTAAATTTCAGCATCCATATGAGGGAAGGTAGTAAGTTGGCCTTGTCCTTATGTTGGTGACAAATTGACCACGGAAGTTCTAGACACACAACAGTCTCCACAGAGAGAAGAGGAACTGTCTGTTCCTGTTTCTCATTTAGCAGTATATAAATCTATCCTTGAAATTCAAAGCTGATTTCCCATTATTTCTCATAATATAGGTTTGGGTTTCATGCCCAGGCACTGGCAAGGATGATAGGCTTTACGGTTTAAGAGGATTCAATCAGTGACTGCTGTAATAATACATGCAAAATATTAAGAATGGTTATATTCATTTAGTGGAGTAATAGGGTACATTTTATTATCTCATTTTTGCTTTTCTAGACTTCAGAAAGTTTAAACTCTGAGCAAATTCTGCCTTAATCATAGGAAAAATAGATTAATTAAAATATTTTCTATTTGTGTGTTGGTGTCCCCAAGCCATTTGAGGGCAGGGCATGGAGTTATGACTTTTTGTTCAATCTTGATATCTCTATTGCTTACTCCATGCCTAGTGTACAATAAGTTCTCAATATTTGTTGAACTAAATGAATTTTTAAATTAAAATTAAAAGGAGGCTCGGCGCCTGTGGCTCAACGGGCTAAGGCGCCAGCCACGTACACCTGAGCTGGCGGGTTCGAATCCAGCCCGGGCCTGCCAAACAACAGTGACGGCTGCAACCAAAAAATGGCTGGGCGTTGTGGCGGGCGCCTGTAGTCCCAGCTACTTGGGAGGTGGAGACAAGAGACTTGCTTGAGCCCAGGAATTAGAGGTTGCTGTGAACTGTGATGCCATGGCATTCTACCTAGGGCGACAGCTTGAGGCTCTGTCTCAAAAAAATGAAAATAAAAATAAAATAAATAAAATTAAAAGGAAACAACACAGGAATGTAAAGTTGTATTGCTTTTAGATATAGTACACATTATAAACCGCAGTATATCTAAGTGCTAATAAATAAAATGAAGTAACTAATGAAGAAGTTGCCATTCACAAAAGGCTCACATTAAATGCAATGCATTTTTCTGTCTTTTATTTATAATGCCTATCTTTGTATAAGATTAATTTCCCTTTACTTTTGTACAGTGTAACATAATTATACAGAAAACCTGTATGTATAGCATTCAAGGTTAATTATATTTTAGTTTTATTTTTATTCTTTTTGAGATAGAGTCTCACTCTGTTTCCTTGGGTAAAGTGTGGTGACATCACATTTCACTGCAACCTCAAACTCTTGGGCTCAAGTGATCCCCTTGCCTCAACCTCCTGAGTAGCTGGGATAGGCTGTTCTCAAACTGTGAAGTGGACAGTTCTATAACCAATTACCAAAAGAAATAGAACATTTCCAGTTTCTTAGTTGCCCCCTCTTTGCTTTTCTCCATATATCCTACTCCTCTAATAAAAAACAGTTCTGATTTTTCTAATAAATTATTCTCCTTATGGTTTGCCATATGTTTATATGATGATTCTGTAAATAACGTATTATACACGTTGCTTGTTTTGAAATTTTTTTGTAGATGGAATCATACTGTAAGTATTCTTTTGGGACTTCTATCTTTAGGTCTTTGCCATGTTTAATAGTCATCTATTTTGATGATTTAGTAGTAGTTTCTTCATTTTCACTCCTTTATGCAATTTAATTAATATAAATATACTATAATTTATTTATATAATTTTAATATTTTTTTGTTTTCAGATATTTGCTGTTACGCACAGTGCCTCCATGAATATCCTAATGTTGCTGTGAATGATTCTTTATACAAGAGTTTCATTTGGAATTAAATTACTGGGTTGCAGAGGATGCATATCTTAACCTTTATTACATAATACAAAATTGTTGAAAGTCTTGTTTTAATTTACCCTGCCACTGGCAGGATAAATTTGAGCATTCACATTGGTCTACATTTTTGCCAACATGTGGTTATCACAGTTTAAATTATTTGCCAATCAGATGAGTTGCAATTCATCTTTAACTATTTAAACCACTAAAATTTATGGTTGAGCCTTGATTTGAGAGCAAAGTAAATTAATCTTTAGTTTTTAAACGTATTCCTAGCAAGAATAATTTTTTTCTTTTTTATTAAATCATAGATGTGTACACTAATGCAATCATGGGGTACAATGTGCTGGTTTCATATACAATCTGAAATATTTTCATCAAACTGTTTAACATAGACTTCGTGGCCTTTTCTTAGTTACTATGTTAAGACATTTGTATTCCGCATTTAGTAAGTTTCACCTGTAGCCTTCTAAGATGCACCGTAGGTGTGGTCCCACCAATTACTCTACCTCCACCCATCTTCCCCCCTTCCCTCCCCTCCCTTGCCCCTTTCCCCATTATCTTGTGCTATAATTGGGTTATACCCTTCATATGAAAGCTATAAATTAGTTTCATAGTAGAGCTGAGTACAATGGATTCTTTATCTTCCATTCTTTTTCTTTTTTAAAATAATTTTATTAAATCATAATTGTGTACATTGGTGCAATCATAGGGCAGAATGTGCTTCATATACAATCAGAAACATTTTGATCATACTGTGAGAGATAGCCCTCATAGCATTTCCTTAATCACTATATAAAGACATTGATACTGTACATTTAATCAGTTTCACCAGTACCCTACTAAGATGCACCGTAGGTGTGATCCCACCAATTGCACTCCCTCCAACCATACTCCCCCCGCCCCACCCCTACCATTACATTTTACGCATAAACCCAATTTAGACAACAAAAAAACCGGAAACGGGAAATGGGGGGGGGGGGGGGGGGTAGGATGGGTGGAGGGAGGGCAATTGGTGGGATCACACCTACGGTGCATCTTAGTAGGGTACTGGTGAAGCTTATTAAATGTAGAGTATCAATGTCTCTATATAGTGATTAAGAAAATGCTATGAGGGCTATCTCTCACAGTATGATCAAAATGTTTCTGATTGTATATGAAGCACATTCTGCCCTGTGATTGCACCAATGTACACAATTATGATTTAATAAAATTATTTTAAAAAAAAAGAAAAATAAAGGACGAGAACCCCACTTTTTTGTCAAGGCAAGCCATGGTCCCAAACACTTCCCCACGCCAGTGTTCCTGTGACCTCTGTCCTATAGCAAGCCATGCTCCTACAGCTGTCCCTAAGCCAGGGCCTTGGGTGTGTGTGCTGGTCATCCCTCTCCCCCAACTTCATACCCACTTCTTCAAACTGTCCCCAATGCTGAAAATTCCTGTCCCATGAATATCCTCAGCAAACTGGAAAAAACATCTGAAACAGAATGACTTTTCCTTTCGGAATTGTGCCTCCTTGGTTGGAGCCTAGGCACGTAGAATTAAAAACCAAAGCAAACTGCAGGATTCAGGAATGCCCCCTCTCTGACGTCCTTGGCCCCTGGCTGCGCTGTGGGTTCAAAACTGTGCATGTTGAACTCTTGGTTCGAAAACCCGAGCACCAACCCCATGTCCCAAAGTGGTGCCAACTCTTTTTGAGTAATTCCTCTAGTTTAACAAATTATCCAGACTGTCTTTTGACAAGATAGCAGGAGAATGGAACATGGGACCAGTGAGTTTGAGAGGGACTGAATATGGCCAAAAGCCTGGGAAGGACAGGCCATGTGGTCTCCAGCATTCCTCAGTCTTCTGATCTCATATTCTGTTTTTATACCAGGTGTGTCTCTGTGCGCACCACAGGGAACCTTAGGATTCCCCCTAAATGAGTGGTTTCGGTGACTCCTCAGGCAGAACCCAGACCCCCAATCCCTTGTTTTCTGAAAAAACATTCAGAGAATAAAGTCATCCAGCCAGGAGGTAGGAGGGGAACCCCAGCCTACCCCAGCAGCATCAGGAATTGACCATGGCTGGGAAGCTGAAGTAAGTCTGAGAGTGGTGCCAGTTCTGGAAACAGGGCACAGGAGTGACCTTCGCCGTGTCCACCCCCCTGCAGATTACGTGTTTGAACACTGGCGTGAGGATGCCTTTTTCGCCTCCCAGTTCCTGAATGGCCTCAATCCCGTCCTCATCCACCGCTGTTGCTGCCTCCCAAAGAATTTCCCAGTCACTGATGCCATGGTGGCTCCAGTGCTGGGCCCTGGGACCAGTCTGCAGGCTGAGCTGAAGGTGAGGGGTAAAGGGGTCCAGCCTCCCTTCCCAGCCTGTAGGAGCCTACATGCCCAGGCCCCCAGTCCTCTAGCCTGAGGATCCTATCTTTCCACCTAGCCCCCATTGCTCTTCATCCCCTCTCACTCCACAGAGCTTCTCATCTCCAGCTTGCTCAGGCATCTCTCTGGCTCAGGGATTCCTACTCATCCCTGGAGAAAGGACCATTGCTCTGAGAAGGTTGAGGGGCAGGGCTCAGTAGGGACTGCACTCTCCTGGTACTTTGCTAGGCTTGGGGCATTGGCAGGGTCCCCTTGCTCTGAAACCATGGTGATAAGTTGTGGTCATGGTTACTGAGGATGCCCTACAGCTGGTCTGCTCAGTGATCCCCAAAGCTGTCACTCTCCCCTCTCTGGGCTACTTGGATGAGAAATGCCCCAACCTCAGAAAAGTGCCTTCTGCATTGTAGAGCTCTGGCCACCAGCAGGGCTCACTGCTCTCACTGCCTGCCAGGGGTGCTTGGGTCTGGCCTCATTACCTGGGTGAGGACAGGGTGTGAGGGAAGTCTCTTTCTTTGGAAGGAGGAGGTAGCTCTGAGCTGAAATGCCCCACTGGTTCCAGAAATTGAGGTTCCTTTAAGTGAAATATTAGCACTTTCAGGTTCAGAATAAGTCCTCCCTCCCCCAAGCTTCCCAGGACTTTGAAATGTGGTCCGCTCCCTCAGCCCTCCTCCTCCACTCCTCTCCTCTCCTCTCCTAGAGGGGGTCTGTGTACCTGGTGGACCACACCATCCTCTCAGGCCTCCACCCCAGTGTCATTAATGGGAGGCCCCGGTTTGTGGCCGCACCCCTGACTCTACTGCACCAGCGCCCGGGTGGTGGGCCCCTGCTACCCCTGGCCATCCAGGTGAGCAAGGCAGGGCCCTGGAGGGTTTGGGGGGGAGGGACGACTGAGAGATCACCTCCCCCCAGTGCTGCTATGCCTAGGGCCAGAGATCACACGCTAATCCTACCCAGCCCCTCCTGAGTTTGTTGTTTTCCTAGTTCTGCAGCTCTGTCCTCTTTGATTTCCACCTTGACAGAAAGGTCATGATATTCAGTATCTGAGAACAAATTCCATCTTGACATTGGTAACAAAACTCTCTCTGCTGAATCACGTACCTTTGACAGTTTGATCATGTTTCCAACAGTTAAAAACTTAATCTCTTCTGAGAGGTGTCTCCACACCCTTCCTCTCTCTGGGCTGCATGTTGGGGATCTGGATGACTGAGCTGGTTCTAAGGCATCTGCCACCTGTGCCGACAGCACTTCAGCTCTCAGAGAGATTATTATTGTCAACTTCATTTTACTGTTGAAGAATCTGAGTCACAGAGAGGTTTATTAACTTCCCCAAGGTCACACACAGTAAAGGAAGTTGACTGTGTGGTTTGGCCCTGTGGATGTGGCGATGGGCTACGCTTCCCTGGTTTCTGCCTGAGGTCTGCCCTCCCGTGTGTCTCCCGCTCCAGCTCAGTCAGACACCTGGCCCAGACAATCCCATCTTCCTGCCCAGTGACCCAGCTGAGGACTGGCTCCTGGCTAAGACCTGGGTGCGACATTCAGAGTTCCTGGTACATGAGATGGTCACTCATCTGCTTGCAACCCACTTCGTGGCGGAGATGTTTGCTTTGTCCATGCTGGGGCAGCTACCCTCGTGCCACCCCATTTTCATGGTAGGGAAGATCCCTCCTCCCAGTGCCCAGGGCCGGGGCCGCCTGGTCTAACCTCTGTCTCTGCTCTCCCCAGCTGCTCATCCCTCATTTCCACTACACCTTCCACATCAACATCCTGGCCCGCACTGGGCTCTTTGCACCAGGAAAGCTCATCGACCAGGTTAGGGCCTGGGATCCTGGTGGTTGGTAGAGGGGTCCAGGAGGGGACTGAGGTTTGGTCCAGAGGTCCTTACTCCTGTGCTCCTGACAGCAGCACTCTCTTTGCTCATTACAGTTAATATCGTTAGGACGGGAGGGCTGCCTGGAGCTGGTCGCCAAAGGGCTGGCAGCTGTCACCTACCGCTCTCTCTGCCTGCCCCACCAGCTGGCTGACCGAGAGGTCCAGGACCCATTACTACTACCGAGATGATGCACTCCAGATCTGGGCAGCTATAGAGAGGTAACACTGCCCTGGGCCTGAGGACTCTGACTCCGAACCTCTCTGTTAGTTTGTTTATCACCTTCCCTCCATCTGTCCAGCCTCGTTGGCCTTGCTCCTTTCTCTTTTTCCTTCCAATCTGTGCAGCCCTGGGCAAGTCGTTTAATCTCTGTGCCTATTTCTTCCTCTGACAACAGGGGTAATAGGAGCAGCTATCTTATAGATTATTAGTATTAAATGAAGAACAAACCTCAGCAAATAGAAAGTGCTCTCTGAGGATTAGCTATTAATATTATTATTCACCCTCTAGTATTTTTATTATTCATACATGGACTAAGTCACTGTGTTTCCAGATTTTTCCTTCTAAATCTTCCTCACAGGAGACCTCCTGGAGATATACCTCAGGCCTCCACCTAGGCGGCCAGATCCTCTTGACATCTGGCCTCCTGCAGGTTCCCACCTCCTGCCACTAACCAGGATAATGACCTTCCCTTGGGCACAGTGATGTATGACAGTGCCAATGCTGTGAGCCTCAAATGGTTCCGGTTTCTTGCCATATGCAATGCCACATTTCCTGTGACATCTCAGCCCTTCTGGATCTGTCTCCCATTCCTCCTCTCCAGCATTCACTAGCCAAGGGAGGCCAGGCAATTTCTCCCTCGTTATCTAAATGGTGCCCCTGCTCTAAGCTCAGCTCATGTCCCAACCTCCCCATTGAAGTCCTCAGGGATCCTCTGTGTGAATACCCATAGCAAGAGCTGCCTGTGCCCAAACCTTCTCAGCAGGTCCACACACCCTTCCTAAGCCCTACTGTGGCTGAGGATGGTTGGCCCTTTGGGAGCCAGTGGGGAAAATGCACCTGATCAGATAGTGGGGCCACATGTCGAGTCCTGCCCCATGGCTTGATACAACTCAAAAGACTGGAACTCAAATGCCAGCAGAACCAGCAAGCAGAAAAAAGCTAGCGAAGAGCCATGGACAGGGACGGTGGGCAGTGGCGAACTCATTTGTCTGATGGGGACAATGGTGACCCAGCTATCACTGTGGTCAGATTTTAAGATTTTTCTCAAGAGAAACTAGACATCTTGAAATATTTAAATGTTGACAACTGATTCAACTTGAAAAACAAACAAAAATCCTTGCCAACCAAAACATTTCTTCAGACCAACTTAGGCCATCAGGTCTTTGGTTTGCACAGCCCAGTGAAGACAGCCTCCAGGTTTGAAACTCAGCTCCGCAGTTGGTGCTCTGTGTGTCGGGCCACCTCCCTTCCTTGGCCTATTCCCTCCTTTGTTGGCCTCTGGTTTAAGCAGCCTCTTCTACCCTCTACCCTGGGTCAGCATTGTTCCCCCAACTATTAGTCACCATGCCTTCCTGGATCCCCAGCTTTGTGACTGATATTGTTGACATCTACAACCCGGACAATGAGGCAGTGAGCAGGGACTCGGAGCTCCAGGCCTGGGTCGGGAAATCTTCCGGGAGGGTTTTCTAAGCTGCATGAGCTCAGGTGAGATGTCCATCCCTGTCTCCTGCCTGCCTTCTCCAGAGCCCCCTTCCCCAGGGCAGCAGCACCTCCTTGGGTCTCAGCTCTGTTTTCTCCATCCCACTCCCATCTAGGGGTCCTCTCTACCCTGGACAGCTGTGCTGGCCTCATCCAGTATCTCCCCATGATAATCTTCACCTGCTCAGCCCAACATGCTGCCATTAACAGTGGCCAAGTGAGCCAGTGACAGGCCAGGGGGACAAGCTGGGTCACAGGAGGAGTGGACCTTGCGGTGGCACTGGCAACTCTATGTTTACTAAGTTGTGGGGGTCAGTTTGAATTCAGTGCCTGGATGCCCAATGTTCCCACCTCCATGCGGCTGCCCCCGCCCACCACCAAGGGCCAGACAGACCTGGTGGCCTCACTCCCTGAAGTCAATGCTACCTGCCATGCCCTCGTGCTCTTCTGGAGCCTCAGGAATGAAACCAAAGACACTGTAAGCAAGGCAGAGGTGGGAGTGAGTGGGGCTTCAGGTTCTAGGGTAGGGTGACAATGAGTTACTCGGATAGCGCCCTCTACTTGGGGAGACCCGCAACTGGGTGGGATGGTGGGCGTGGCTTAGGGTGCTACGGATTCCTATAGGTGGAGCTCGGAGTGGGCTAGGTGTCAAGTGAGCATGACTTGGGGCGGTCTAGGTTTCTCCAACCGCCAATCTTTTGCCTAGGTGGGTGGCTTTTGTTTCAAGTTCGATGGATCTGGGTCCCATAGGTGACCAGGGCTTGGGTTGACTAAATAAGATGGACCGAAATCGCTGAGGGTGGAAATACGGGGTCAGGAGGAGGTCCCAGCTTTTTTTGCACCAACCCCAGCAGAGTCTGGGTACCTACCCAGACGAGCACTTCACCGAGGAGGCCCCGCAGCGAAGCATCGCCGCCTTCCAGAGCCGCCTGGCCCAGATCTCCAGAGGCATCCAGGAGCGGAACCGGAGCCTGGCTCTGCCCTACACCTACCTGGACCCGGCGGTCGTGGAAAACAGCATCTCCGTGTGAGGGGGCCGAGCCCGCGGTCGGCACCCGCACCCCGCAGCGTCCGCGCCCCCAACAAAAGACCCAGGGACGGTGTTTGAATTGTTTTTTTTTTTTTGAAAACAGAAAGAGGTGGGGGTGAGAAGCAAGGAAGGGCTGCCCTAGATAGAAATGCTGTTCTCGATCAGCACCGGGTCCAGGTAGTAGTAGGGGATGGGGAGGCATTTGTTGCGTTGGCGGATGTTGTGTGAGATCTGAGCCAGGCGCTGGCGGAAGGCCTCCATGCTCCGCCGCGGGGCCTCCTCCACGAAGTGGATGTCTGGGAAGTGGCCCAGGGGCCGCTGAGGGCACAGAACCGTGTGGCTGAGAGGAGCCAGGCCCACACCCTCTCCCCTCCTGCTGGAGGCCCTGGCCCCTCAGCTCTTTCTGGTCCACAACCTCTCACTTCCTGCTCCTTGCCCTTGGCACCTACCAAGTACCCTGCCCCTCCCCTGCCTGCTTCCAGCCCCCTACCTAACCCAGGGTTCCCCACCTCCATCCTGCACCTTGTCATCAGGTTCCCGGCCAAGTGTCCAGAGCACCAGCAGCACGATGCAGGTGGTCTTCACATCCGGCAATGTGTCCATGAAGGTCTCCAGGGTGGTCAGTCCCTTAGCCTGCATCGGTGGGTTCCGCATGGATGATGGGAAGTTGGGCATCCAGGAGGTGTACTCCAGCTAGAGAGGGGGTAGAGGAGGGGTTCTGGGTCAGAGAGCACCCCAGGAGTTCCCTTCCACCAGCCCCTGACACCTACTCTCCCAGGCAGCATGGACTTGGACTCCTGGCCCTGTGGGCTGAGGTTGGGCTGGGTTGGTTAAGTTGGTGCTGGGTTTGGGACTGAAGGTGGGTTAGAGTCTGAGTTGGGGCTATCGGTGAGAGACTGGGCCCAAGATTTCAGTTGAAACTGAGGTTGGAGCTGGGACTAAGTTGAGACAAGTTAAGGTTGGTCTAAGGATTATGGCTGAGGCTGGGTTTGAGGTCTGGACCTGGGACTGTGGAGGCTGGGGCTGGGGCTGGGGCTGGGGCAGTGGTTAGGGCTAGTGAGCACACATACCTGGCCTGAGTTGACAGCTGCGTGCTTGGCAGAGCAGGTGTAGATGACTATGGTTACATATCGGATCAGCTCAGGCACTGTTCGTAAGCATGTGGGGAAGCCTGTGGGGCAGAGGGAAAGCCCAGAACACTGTCTTGCCCTGGTCCTGGCTTCCCAGGAGAGGGTGGCACTGAGCCCAGCTCTCCCTGTCTTACAAACAGTCAAGCTGCAGCACCCCCTCATCCTGCCTGCTTGGCCCTCCTGTGGCCACAAGCCCATCTGCCCCGATCCAGACCACTAGGCTGGGGGCAGAGAGTCTTAGCAGGCCCTGGCCAGAGTCTTCCAGGGATGCCCCTGGCTCTTGCCTGAGATGGCCCCTCAGATCTCTCTTCTTGCTCCCCTGAGGGGGAATGACCCCAGAGCAGAGGGTGACAGGAGGCTTCCTTCTGTTTGGAAGAGTCCTGGCTTTCTGCCCTGACTCAACACAGTGCCTCATCCACTCCCTCCTGTCACCTCCCTGGAGACTGCACTCAAGGCAGATGAATTTCTCAGCAGCCTGGCTGTCTCACACCCCTTCCCAACCAAGCTGCTGGCTTCTCTTTCCTGTTGTCCCATATAAACATCATCCCTGTTGCATGGTGACCCCAGGTTCCAAAAGCTCCACACATTCAAACCAGACCCACCATTGTGGCTAGGGTTAGGGTTAGGGTTAGGTTTAGGGTTAGGGTTAGGGTTAGGTGTGGCGGTGGCTCACACCTGTAATCCTAGCAGTCTGGGAGGCTGAGGTGGGTGGATTGCTTGAGCTCAAGAGTTTGAAATCAGCCTGAGCAAGAGCAAGACCTCATCTCTACTAAAAATAGAAAAACTAGCTGAGGTGCCTGTAGTCTCAGTTACTCAGAAGGCTGAAGCAAGAGGATCTCTTGAGCCTAAGAGTTTGAGGTTGTTGTGAGCTATGACAATGCCACGGCACTCTACCCAGGGTGACAGAGTGAGGCTCTGTCTCCAAAGAAAGGAAAGAAAAAAAGAAAACAAATTCATCATCCTCCTCTGTCCAGCCCCCAGCTCAAGGGACAACATACATCATCCACCCAGTTACTTGGGCTCAGCGCCCATAGCTCAGTGAGTAGGGCACCGGCCACATACACCAGGGCAAGTTCAAGCCCAGCCTGGGCCTGCAAAACAACAATGACAACTGCAACCAAAAAATAGTCAATTGTTGTGGCACGTGCCTGTAGTCCCAGCTACTCTGGAGGCTGAGGCAAGAGAATCGCTTAAGCACAAGAGTTTGAGGTGCTGTGAACTCTGACCCCATGGTGCTCTACCAAGGGTGACATGGTAAGACTCTGTCTCAAAACAAAAAGTTCTAAACCTGGAGTCATCCTTGTACTCTCCCCTCCTCCCACCCTACCCTCACCACCAAAGCCAAACCAATTGCCCATTTCTAGCTCTGAAATTGTCTTTGTTCCACAGCCCTCACCCCAGTCAGGTCCCTGTCACCTCCCTCCTGGATAACACAACAGGGTCAGAGACTGTCTGGACTGTCAGTGCACCCTGATAATCTAACATAGTCTAGTCTCCTTGCAAACCCTCAATGACGCCCTCTGGTGCTTGGGGTAATTCCAAGTTTCTAAACCAGGCTGCACCACCTGGCCCCTACTGAGGCCTCAGCCTTAGTAGGGTGGGAGCCTGCCCACCTCCCACCCTAAGCTCCAGTTGCAGGATACTTGATTCCAGTAAGCAGATCCCAGAACTCACTATACTCTCTCTGGCTTCAGGGGCTTTCCACATACTGCTCCCATTAGAACTCTTCAACCCCACCCTCTGTCATCTCATGGGTGACCTCCCCATCCTGCAGCTCTTAGGTAGACATCTTAGGTAGACATTAGCCGAGAAGTTAGATCATAGCTTGCTGCTCCCCGCCCCCACCTTCTATCCACCAACCTTCCCCAAGCTGAGTTAGGTTCTGCCCCTGGGCTCCTAGAGCCCCCTCCCCAGGCTTCCTCTCAAACGGCACCAGTCCTGCTACAGCAGAATGGCCCATTTGCTTAAGGGATGCCTTCCACCTCATACTGTGAACTCCTTAAGGATGGGCGCCTCACCTGTCTCCTTCCCTGTTGCCTCCTTAATAACCAGCACAGTGTCACATTGTAGATGTTCATTAAATATTTGTTGAGTGTGTGCCCAAGTGCCATGATCTCAGGATGCTGCCAGCCCTCCCTTGGAACCTGCCAGCTCCTCCCAGCTTGCCAGCCTGCAGCACACTCTGCCCTTTCACGTCAGAGCTCATGCCCCACTTTTTACTCCACAAAGATTTGTTTCTGTGGCAGGGGACTGGGACTTAACTAGGTCTATGCAGAGATGACTCAGCCCCTGAGCTCAGATAGAGACTGATGGCCAGTCATGTTTTCTTCTGCAACCTTTCCACTGCTCCAGGGGCCGGGAAAGAGCCCCGTCAAAGTTCTAGGGCAATGATGTGGCCTCCTTCAGCCCACATTGAAGTGTATTCTTATCCAGCCCAGAAGAGCCCCAGTGGACCAACCTGGGTCTTGTCCCTCAGCCCCAGGAGCTACCCAGGTGCCCAGGCCCATACCTGAGCTCTCACGCCCCAGGAGGCACTCCTTGAATATTTCCTGCACCCAGGACTGCAATTCCGAGTCACCCTCCACGGCTGCATCATTTGGGTAATAATAGGTGACGATCTCTGTCACATACCTGACCAGGGAACAGGGCCTCAGTTTGAATTCTCCCTTCCCCCTCTTCAGCCACCTCCCCCAGGATGCTCTGGCCTTGACTGGCCCCAAAGCTGCCCCAGGCCTGTAGGCAGGCAAGTCCTTTAGGGCAGAAGGGAGAGGGTGGCTTGACAAGGTCAGAAGATTCTCAAAGAACTCCCTAATAAGCTTCAGGTAGCATTACACAAGCCACTCAAAGCCCAGAAGGGGTATGGCTGGTGGAGTGGGGCTGGTGGGCAAAGCAAGGAAGAGGCCCGTAAGGCCTAGCGAGTAGGTACATGATGGACATACTGACCCCCTGCCTTTTCCCCAAGACCAAGCCTTGAATGGCATAAGACCCACACTTAGGTGTTTAAAAGCTCCCCATACTCTCCCCATCGTCCCAGCGTGTCCACTCTAAGTGGCACCCACTGCTGTCCCAACCTCACCTCTCTAGTGCATCCCACACTGCCAAGCAGTCATCTCGGTAATAATATCCAGGCAGGTCCTGGACCCCACGTTCCATGAAGTCATTGGGGATGTAGAGGCTTTCGTAGGTAATCTCTGACAGAGCCCGCACCATCACCTCAGCAAAGCCCTCCAGGCCCAGGGACATGCCCTGTTGGAGGAGGCAGACACTGGAGTCAGCCAGGCATCTGTGCAGGTCCTCCTCCGTGTGGATCACACCCACCTCAGGTCCTCCAGAAGTCTAGTGTATGCACCTCCCACCCTGGACCCAGCCTAGCCCCAGGACCTCACTGCAGGCCAGCACACCCAGCCTCTGACTCCGTGCCTTTTGAGACACAGTACCCACATTAACCAGTCCCCTCTCTCCCTCGGGATCATGCCCTTTCATGATTCAAAGGCAGCTGGGAAGACCTGTTTTAGTCTAACTAGAAGGGTCAGAAGAAAGAAAATGTCTCATTGAGTTTGGAAGCAGAAGTCTTACCCTAGCAGAGAGGCCTCCCTCATTGAGGAGGAGGGCCCTCCCGATGCTGTTGATCTGGACAGTGTATCGAGTGTGGGGGATGAGGAGCTGCAAGGGAAGCAGGTGGACAAGGACAGAGGGCTGACGTTGTCCCCTAGGGACCTCAGACCTCACTATGCAACATCAGATCCCCTCACTCGGGGAAGTCCTCACCCCAAGTCCTCTCTTGGGGTCTCCAAATGCTCCCAGGGCTAACTGGTACCCTCTTACTGCTAGGAACCCCGGGAAGCTTTCTGAGGCCAGGTGAAGGCAGTGAGCCTCATGGAGGTCCCTTCTCCCAAGCTCATACCTTGTAGAGGGGGTGGCACATGGGTAGGTTCCTCAGCAGGGCCAGGCAGAAGGCCTCAGCAACGAGGTGGGTCTCCAGCAGGTGGGAGATGCCCTCGTGGCTGTAGAACTCAGCGTAACGCACCCAGGTCTTGGCCAGCAGCCAGTCCCACTCAGAATCACTGGGCAGGAAGATGGGGCAGTCAGGCCCAGGGGTCTGGCTGAGCTGGGGTGGGGGAAGAGGGAGGATTAGGTGAGGGCAGAGAACATACTTAAAGTCCACAGGAACCTTTAGGCTCTACAGGAAGGAGGCAGAGGGGATCCTGAGAAGGTGAAAGCTCCACCCTCTACATTGGAGTTCCTGGTTCCCTGAGCATACGAGGGCCTTTCCTCTCTCCCACATCTGCTCTTTCTGTTCCCTCAGCCTGCAGTACCTTTCTCTTGCCCAGTCTCTACCTGTCTCTCACTTATTTTTCAAGAACCAGCTCACAAGCTGGCTCCTCTGAGAGGCCTTCCTTATCTCAGCCTCAGGGCTGCCACATTCAGGTATGCAGGTTGGGCACTGCACAAGGGTGCCCAGCCCCTCAGTGGGGAGGGCGGACACTGAAACCCAGTCTACAATATTCCACCAATGGGCCAGGAGCATTAAGGCTTGGCTGACACCCCAAGAGGTATATTTTTTTCTAATTTACACATGACCCTTGCGGGGACCTCTGGGAAGAAAATACGTCAGTTCTTTCCCTAGCAAAAGACTCTCAAGGCAGTAGCTAACTGTAATGAATGAACTTTGATTTCCAGCAGAGGCCTGGGCCACAACAGGGGTTGGCGTTATAAAAGAATAGATGAATGGATGGATGAAAGAGACAAGCACACTCTTAGGGAAACACATGGTTACATACAGATGCACACAAGTTCACAAATGCACACACAAGGTCACAGTGCACATACGTAGAGGCACACAAATACAGTTGACCCCTCTGTGTCCATGGATTCCACCAGTCCTGGATGGAAAGATTTCAGGGAAAAAAACTGCATCTGTATTAAAGACGTACAGACTTTTTTTCTTGTCATTACTCCCTGTACAATACAGTATAACAACTACTTACACAGCATTTACATTGCACTAGGTATTATAAGTAAGCCAGCGATCATCTAAAGCATGAGGAGAAGGTGCGAGGCTATATGCAAATGTGCCATTTTACATAAGGTACTTGAGTGTCCAAGGATTTTGATATTGGAGGGCCCTGGAGCCAATCCCCCATGGATACCGAGGGACAACTGTATACACACACGGAAGAACATTCACACACACGCAGAGGCCCAGCACTGGCAACAGGCCCACGCAGTAGCCCCTCACCATTGCCCCGGCCCCCTCGCCCGCGGCCCAGGCACCTGGATGGCGATGGGCATCAGGTTGCCCTCGGGGCTAAAGTGCAGCAGGCAGAGCGGGGCACAGTGGTGCTGCTTCCGGCCGTTGAGCTCCACAGTGGCGATGCCCTCCAAGATGCGATAGTCTGCCAGGTAAATGTTCCCCTTCTGGAGGGGAGCCGCGATGGGTGGCAGGTAGGCACCAACACCAGACACCCACGACCGGCGCCTTGGATGCAGACTGCGCCGGCCCCCAGGCGCAGAGCTGGGCGGGGACAGGGAAGAGGGAACGCAAGCTTGGGGTGGAGGGGGAACCCATGACCGAGTTGGAGGTGGGCTGTGACCCGGATGCCCGGGAGGGAGGCAGGGAGAAGGGCCCGGGTCTCCTCTAGAGCCGGCCTCACCTCCAGCTCTGCTTGCAGGCACGTTCCTTCGCCCAGCGACGCGGCTACCATGCTGTCTGTGACAGGGAACTTGTCTGGGATCCGCGTGCAGCGGCGGATCAGGCCAGGGTTGATGCCATTGAGGTACTGGTACCCAAAGAATGTGTCCTCTGCCCAGTGCTCGGCCACATACTCTAGGGGTGGGGGCGTGGGGTCACAACACGACCTCGCCCCCTGCAGGGACGAAGGGGCATGGGACTGAAGAAGAAAATGGGCACCGAGAGGACTAGGAGAGGAAAACAAAAGTTCTCGGCTTTGCCCCTGCGGCTGCAGGAGCCTAGGGCGACGTTTTCCAGGAAGCCACCAGAGGGCGCGCCCATCCCTCCGCCCCGTCGGGGGCCGCCTGTCTAGCCGCGGAGACCCCCTGGCTCCGCAGTATTCAATTCGGGATGCCCCACCCCATACCGGAAATGACAGTCTTGGTGGCAGGGAAAATTTTCTTAATGTCTTTCAGTCTCTTCCACGACTGTTTGCAATCCAACAGGCCGCGGACTTTGAGTGCCAGTGACCTGGGAGATGGGGTTCCGGGGAAAGTGGTCAGAGATGCGGCCAATGGCCGGCTGGGACTGGTGGCAGTGCTGCCTCACTTCCCTTAAGTCTCTGAGTCCCATGCCCGTGTCTCAATGTCTTTGCGTCTCTAGGTCTCCAGGCGTCAAGCCTCATGTTCTCTGAGTCTGTCTTTCTAGCTCCCTTTGACCTCCTGGCCATCCCAACCTCTGAGGCTGTCCTGCAGACAACAGGGAGCTGGGGGAGAGAGACAGTCTTGGCAGGAACCCCTCACTCTCACACACTCACATGGGTCCCAGGCGTAAAAAGAAAGAGGCTGTCTTCAGGAAGGAGTAGCGGAGATTTGAGTTCAGAAACTTGGTGGCCTTAATGTTGATGAGAATAGGGAATCCCGGAATATAACCATTCCACCTGTGGAGAGAGAGCAGGGCTGAAGCCTGGCACCTGGGATGCAGGGGCTGGGGAGGGGACAGCCACCAAATGGGCCCAGAACTGCTTGGCGTCCTTACTCAGGCCGGTTGGGATTGCGATGCCTCCGGACAGGAGGGTGGTAACTGGGAATGTGAATGTAGTTGGGCAGGCCAGGAACAAAGACCCTCCAGCTGCAAAGAGAAGCTGAGACAGTAAGCCTGACCCCCTGGCCCAGGCACCATCCCAGGGTGCAGAGGGCCAGAGCCATCACCAGCGCCCCCCATCCCCCAACTCCCCTGACTCCTTCAGTTCCCGCAGACCCTGCCACCCTCCCTCTCACTGGTAGAAGTCCTGCTTGGCTCTAATCTCCTCTTGTCTGTGCTCCAAAAGGATGGGGAGAGAGTCGTCTGCTGTTGTCTTTGCTGTGGGGAGACCAAGGAGGGGGGCTCAAGAGCTGACTCCTCTGCCTGCCCCACCCACCCTTGAGGGCCTCAAGGAGCAAGAGTTCAGCTTCTGTCCCCAAGTTGGCTCTGGAGGGGCCATGGCCAGCCAAGGATGGGAGAAGTACACTTGGGAGAAGGAGGGTGCATCTCCTCCCAGGATCTCAAGTGAGGGATCATGGACCCACACTCTTCTTTTCTCTACCCCTCTAGTTGGGCTCTGCTGATGCAAGGAAGTCCCACTTCTAAACCTACCAAAATGTTAATTATGATAGTTATTTAGCATGCACTTTCTAAGCTCTTTACATATATTAATAACTTAAGCGACATGACGACAGCCTTATGAGGCAGATGACTATTATGCTAGGCCCACAATCCTTTCTCCACAATTCCAAAATACAAAAGGCTGTGGAAATCAAGTTTTTTTATTTCACAAAAAATTCACTGGTGATCAAAACCTGCTCTAAATTTACCTGAGGCTAATATACAATCTTTAAATCACTTAGTGTTCATAGTTTTTGCTAAGAAATATTAGTATAGGCTCAGCGCCCGTAGCACACAGGTTACAGCACCAGCCACAGAAACTGGAGGTAGGGGGTTTGAACCTGACCCAGATCAGCTAAACAACAATGACAACTGCAAAAAAAAAAAATAGCTGGACATTGTGTCAGGCGCCTATAGTCCCAGCTACTTAGGAGGCTGAGGCAAGAGAATCGCTTAAGCCCAAGAGTTTGAGGTTGCTGTGAGCTGTGATGCCACAGCACTCCACTAAGGGTGACATAGTGAGACTCTGTCTCAAAAAAAAAGAAAAATAAAAATTAGTATATTTGTTTGGGAGTGCCCTGGTTGTGGACATAGCACATTATATGGTGTGTGTGTCTATATATAGAGAGAAGAACCATAGATATAGATAGATGTGAGGATATGTATGTACATAAACACATATTTTTAAATATACACACACATATACAGATACATCCATCATTTTGCCAAGGTCCCATTGGCCTCCCCTCCTGCCTCAGCTCACATTGTATTCTGGATGAATGGTGCCCCTGGAGTTGTGCAACCCAGAGACCCGGCTTGGTTTCATCCCTAGGGCGGGAGCATCACTCCTTCAAGGGCCCAGCAAGTGACTCAAATCTCCCTGCCCTGGTGTTGCATGGCAGCTGCCCCACCCAACCTCATTCCTGCCTGGCCACTAGTGTCACCTTACTTGTCGCTTGCTTCCCTGTCAGACCTATCACTGTGGACGATGCTTTGAGTCCCTAGTGAGACCCTCCCCTTACCCACCTTTCCCCATGCTTGCCTCCTTCTGCCCCCTGCCTTTCCCTGGGTCAGGCCCCAAACCTACTCCTTGAGGAAGACCTCAGACAGGGCATGGGAGTGCAAGAGGGCACTCAGCTGGCGGGAGGATGAGGCTCCAGGCCCCTGAGTGTCCTCAGCTCTGCTCTCCCTTCCCATCTGCCTCAAGGCAAGCCAACAGAAGCTCAGCCATGGACCCAGGGGATAATAGAGGACAGGCCTGCCATCCGCACTGAGCAACCACATATTAGGAAACTGACCCCAGCCGACTGACCAGACAAAGGCCTCTGGCAGAGATGGGTGCAAGGAGCTCAGACTCTCAGGTCCTGCCCCTCTCTCACAGGGCAACCAAGCAACTGAGAAAATGACTGGGCAGCCTGGATGCACAGTATTCTGAGCACTTCAGCCTTGACCTTAGCGAAACCCCAACATGCTGTGTGAATAACAGGGCCTCCACTGAGCATGGGATGGATCCTTCCTGGACTAAGGGGGGCCTTTTAGAGAAATAATGAGTCCTAGTAGAGAAATAAGGTGTCTTTTGGGGGCAGTAGGACTTATAGAACAGCCTATCAGTCTAAAAAAATGCTCAATTAGAAAGCCAGGACATCCTGACAAGGTTCAAGACCAGACTACTATAGAGAGGTGTTGAACTACAAGGGCCTCTTAAAGGAACAATAAGGCTCTGGGTGGAATAAAGGCGCATCTTGTTGGAGTAAGAGGCCATCCTGCTGTAGCAACAGGATCCTCCTGCAGTAACAGGGAGTCTTGATGGAGCAGCAGGACAGGCTATTTGGCATAATAGTGTATCCTATGAGAGAACTGAGGCCTATACTTAGAGTAACAAGGAGTCTTTTTAGAGGGGCTGGGTGTCCTGTAGCTTTCTGCTGAGGGTGGCCCCTGCACCTCAGGGATCTCCATACCTCCAGCATGCAGCCCTGAGCTGGGTCCGGAGCAGCAACAGTGATTGAGAACGGCATAAGAGCCTGGAAGTCCCTGGAGGGGCTGGTACCCAACTGGCTTGATGGGAGCCCAGGGTGGCCATAGGGTAGCTAGACTGGAGTGAGGGACCTAATTGTGGCATGGGGGTGATGAGGTCTTACCTGTGGCCTCCCGCAGCGCCAGGGTCTCATAGCCATCCATCCACTGGTAGGCAGGGAAATGATAGATGCGGCCATTGGGGGCACAGATCTGCACGTAGTTGCAGTACCAGGGGTTCTTGGGGAAGAAGGAGTAGCGCTCTTTGTACAGGCGGATGATGATCAGCTCGCCCAGGTCCTGCTGGCACTGCACAGTGTACTCATCCACCTGGACGGAACACAGGGATGGCTGAGTGTCCAGGACTCACTCTGGCTCTTCAGGCCTCCCCTGCTGTGGCCCCTGTCCCAGGCCCTGCTCATGCTGGGAGATGCTCAAATCCTGGGACTGACGGAGTGGTGTCACCCTGTTTGATGAGCCCCTTTCTGAGTCTTCTCCTGTTCTCCCCAGTCGTCTGAGGGTACAGGAACTATGCAAAACCCCCCAAGGCTGCAGCACAAAGTGGGGCCCTGGCTCCCCAAGCATGGAGTAGGGAGCAGTGACCCAGCCACCCCCCTTCCCATTTATCAGTGAAGATATGGAGATTCAGCAATGGCCACGTAGAAGGAGTGCCCTATTATGATCATGTAGCAGCAAGTGGCTGGGCCCGACTCAAAATCAGGCCTAGGGCTCAGGGCCCACAAAGGGGGCTTTCCACTGAACAGCCTGGTCTGATGCCGTTTTAAGTCACAGAGAATCCAATGCAAATGTAAGCTAGCCATGACACAACTTAACGCAGGAAGAGTGAGTTAAGAATGAGAGAGAGGGATGACAGAAAAGTGATAGAAAGGCAGGAGAATAAAGGGGAGGTAGGCTCGG
>CAUYRH010018889.1:0-14490 GCA_963574655.1 Perodicticus potto
GCGGGCACCTGTAGTCCCAGCTACTTGGGAGGCGGAGGCAAGAGACTTGCTTGAGCCCAGGAATTAGAGGTTGCTGTGAGCTGTGATGCCACAGCACTCTATCCAGGGTGACAGCTTGAGGCTCTGTCTCAAAAAAAAAAACTTTGGAAGGCAAGAGGATCACTTCACCCCAGGAGTAGCATAGCAAACCCTATGTCTATGAAAAATTTTTAAAAATGAGCCAGGCAGGGTGGTGCACAACTGTAGTCCCAGCTACTCAGGAGGTTGCTTGAGCCCAGGAATTCAAAGTTGCAATGAGCTAATGATTACTCTACAGTGCACTCCAGCATGGGCAACAGAGTAAGACCCTCTGTCTTAGGAGGAAACAAAAAAAAAAAGCTATCAGGTTTAAGGCCAGAAATGCAAGGGTAGACAAATATATTAGAAAGGAGCTATTAATTTAATAAGTCAAGGAAGGAAAAACATGACCATCTCCATAGATATTGAAAACTCAAATGACAAAATTCAGTATTGATTCCTGATTTTTTTTTTTTTTTGAGACTGAGCCTCAAGCTGTCACCCTGGATAGAGAGCCGTGGCATCACAGCTCACAGCAACCTCCAATTCCTGGGCTCAAGCGAGTCTCTTGCCTCCGCCTCCCAAGTAGCTGGGACTACAGGCACCCGTCACAACGCCCGGCCATTTTTTGGTTGCAGCCGTCATTGTTGTTTGGCGGGCCCGGGCTGGATTCGAACCTGCCAGCTCAGGTGTATGTGGCTGGCGCCTTAGCCCGTTGAGCCACAGGCGCCGAGCCTTGATTCCTAATCTTTAAAGTTCTTAATAAAACAGAATATAAAAGACATTACTATTACAAGCCAAACAACAGCAATCTCAAGTCAAAAGCTGACATAATATTTAAAGTAGAAATATTTTCATTGAAGTTGAAAATAAGGCACAAGTGTCTGCCAACTGCGGTATCATCTATAAGTACATAAACTCGGTCTTCTCAAGTAAAGGTGTTACACCCACCTTGAAGTGTAACAACCAGGTCTGAAAAGAAAGACATTTTTAGTGTTTGCCAATTTCCATGGTATAAATACTCACACCATGGTCAGTTTTAATATTAGCCACATTTAACAACCAGTTCACTTAATTCCTAGCAACATAAAAGTCAGATCTCATGAGTCAGTCCCAATCAGCTCCAACATACTACTGCTTACACCCAGACAACGAACTACATAGATAGTGCATGCTGCTAAGAAATTCTTTCTTAGAAACATTTGAGTGGGAAAAGGCAATGAAAGTATTTATTATGGGTTTCTATTTGTACAATTTTTTAATGTACATACTTCTATTTGTATAGCTATCTTTTTTTTTGAGACAGAGCCTCAAGCTGTCACCCTGGATAGAGTGCCATGGCATCACAGCTCACACCAACCTCCAATTCCTGGGCTCAAGTGAGTCTCCTGCCTCTGCCTCCCAAGTAGCTGGGACTACAGGCGCCGGCCACAACGCCCGGCCATTTTTTGGTTGCAGCCATCATTGTTGTTTGGCGGACCCAGGCTGGATTCGAACCCGCCAGCTCAGGTGTATGTGGCTGGCGCCTTAGCCTGTTGAGCCACAGGCACTGAGCCAGTATAGCTATCTTTTGAAGAATATTTAAGATACATGAACAATATTGTGAACTGGAGTAGATGAGAAACTCTTCATTGTACACCCTCATCACCTGTTTAAGCTATTTTTACCCTGAATTGCCTTTTTTTTTCTTTAATTTTTCTTTCAACTGGCTTTCACTCCTCTTAGTTTGAAGTTTTTGTTTGTTATTTTTTTTAGTTTTCTTTTTTTTCCTTCTCTTCCTTTAGCGATTCTCTTGCCTCAGCCTCCCAAGTAGCTGGGACTACAGGTGCCTACCACAACGCCTGGCTTTTTTTGGTAGAGACGGAGGTCTCACTCTGGCTCACTGTCTCGGGCTGGTCTCAAACCTCTGAGCTAGGGCAAATCCACCCGCCTCAGCCGCCCAAAGCACTAGGAATATAGGCGTGAGCCACCACACCCAGTCTGAATTATCTTTTAATGACAGTTACAATTTTGAAAAATTAAACACCATTAAAATTTGAATTTTACAATACAGTTTTCCTTTTCTTGGTCATACATTTTTCCTTTTTGAGAGGGTCACCTAAAACAATTCTCAATACCTAGACTGATGACAGCTTTAGGACTAAACATGTCTACTATAACCAGACCAATGACCCCAGGAAAAAGTGAGAAAGTTGCCAAGGGTTGTATAAATAATTTTTTAATGTACCCACATACTTACATTTGCATAGACTTGCTCACTAGATTCTCACTAGATTTAACATCCCCTAACCAAAAGTGAGGTCAGAAAACCGTATTAGAAAGATGTACTTTTGCATTTTGTTTTTCCCCAAATTAACCTAAGTTACAAAATTGCAGTGTTTTAATTTCAAGACATTTACCCCAAAAAATTACACAAGTAATCATTTCACCTACAACTGCTTTTGTGAAGAAATAAACTAAACTAAGTATACAAAGCATACTCAGCTATCCTTTAAATAAAGTCCAGGATTCATGAATTCCCATAGCAAAAAAATTGTCCACCTCCCAGTCTTCACAGTTTTACATGGAAATCATCAGGATCTAATTAGAGACTTAGAAAAAGGAATCAATAATAAAGTTCAGTGGCGCAGTCTGCAAAATTTATAGGTCACTAAAGGTCACCCATAGCAACAAGGCTTCTTGTCTCAAGTTTGCAATATGCCACATGCCAGAATCCTTAGACTCAACAGGCAGCTCTGTGCATCCACAATCAAGGAGCTTGTTTCCAATCCTTGGTGGAAACTGCCCTCTTGTCTAGTCTGACTTCCTTTCAATTTTTAGTGTCAGAAACACAAGGAAATAAAAGCCATGTTTAGACTGATGTTTCTTCCCCCTGCTCTTCCACCTCCTGCTATGCCAGGAAGTAGCATTAAAGTTCTATCATGTAGCTGCCCTACAGGATACAGGAAACCAGGACCTTTCAACCTGATCACTAGTGAGTGCAATGCAGAAAGATGAAGCTGAGGCTTAATTGCCCAGGGAATAAGGTCAGGTTGCTGAATTACCTAGGACATTTACTCGGATTTTTTCAAAACTGTGCAACATATACATGATTTATAGACAGATACTTAAAGCAGATTTCTTCTTTACCATGACAAACCATTCAACAGTAAGAATGCAAAAACGGGGATTTAAGATGGGAGTGGAGATGTCGATTCTATCTGTTCTCTTCCACTCCCTTCCCTGTCTCAAGAATTCCCCATTTTCCCCACCAACACAAATCTGAAACCATTTGGTAAATGTTAAAACAAACATTGAATCTGAAGGAACTAGGGCCTGGGGGCAAGGGGACAAAGGGGCAGATAAGGACAAGAAGAAACTAAGGAGAAAGCAGTGGTAATACACATCCACACAGAACTCCATGGTTATAAGAAATATGAGCATTATTCCTTAAGACAGATTTTCATGGTATTTGATAACTTTAACACTTGTAAAATAGTAATAGATTTCTTTAAAATGTCTGTAAGCTTTTAAGTTTTTGAAGCCAAGGTCAAACTAGGTAGCAGAGTACAAAAACTAAAGATTTTTAAGTAATATCATGCATTACTTACATAATAGTTTTTATACATTAACTTACAAGAATGCAAGATACTTAAAGTCATAACTTGGAAGATGATGTAAAATATAAACCATATAAGCTAAAACTATGAATTATGTGACACTGCCACCCTAACTGCCAGCAGCCACAGTAAATATGAAATGATGTAAAATCAACCAATTTCTTCAAATATATTCTTCATTCAATATCACTGAAGAACAAAACTATGCCATCAAAAAATCAAATGTTACATGAACAAATTGATACATGCTGCAACACAAATGGTCTTCAATAGAGAAACAGGGTTCATTATTTTCACAGTCTGGGACAAAAGATGAAAAATGTAAAACTAAACAGCTGTGACATTTAGCAACTGTATGAGTAGATTTAAAGGCATCAGTTATTGTTTAATTCAATTTATAAACTAACATATAAATTTTCAAGCTCCACTTAAAAGCAGAGATAAAGACACACTTTAGGCTTTCAATTTTTAGGACTGAAAGTCAGTTGAGTATTAATTATTACCATTGCAAACGAAGTGTTAGAGATCTATAAAGTCCACCTTAAGATGAACATTAATCAAGTGATATTTTACAAGGATTAACTGTATTATTTGAAATTCCAGGCTATTCTAAGAAACACTAGACAATGTTTAACTGTGCACAGCATAAAATTATACAAACCAATAAACACCTATCCCTGGTAAGAGATGGCCTTCCCACACTTACCGTTTTCTACATAGGGATGGAAGGGTAGGACCAAGGCAAGGATGACCCTGCCTCTAGTTGGCTCCAAAACACTTCTGATATCTTTTAACAAAGTCAGGGGCTGATCACAGCGGTCCAGCAGATTCAAGCAGCTGATGACATCATATTGGAACCCTGTATTCTGCCATTCATTTATACCAAGTACTCTGGAAAAATCAGAAATAACTGGATTAACGTAATTCCCTTTTAAGACATTTTTTAAAATAATCAAGATGAGCTATGATTTAATAAAAAAAAAAAAATCAATATGCCAGTAAAGCTCTAACTTTGTCTTCTAAATCAAAGTAAATTCAAAATTTTCTCTTATCATTTGCATTTGCAATAATAAATGGTCAGACAAGAGAAAAATAGCAATCATGTTTCTTTTAATTTAGCATTTAACCTATTTCCAAATCTCAAAACATATACAATTTCCTTTACAAGAACTAATCTTATGTTTAAAAAGTATAAGGGCACAAAGTGATAAAAATCATTATAAAACTAAGACAGCGAAATCTTAAACATAGTGAATGAAAAAGAGTCCTGCTTTTTAACAGTCATTGGAATTTAATTATAAAATACATTATATATTCATGTTCTCTATTCCAAAGGTCCCTCTTATTGTTAATGGCTAGGGATAATATAATTTCCATTTATAACCTATGGCCCTTTGAGCACATCTCTGTTCCCAGGGGTTAGAACCATACTCTATAATCTTCATATCTGAATAACTATACAGAAAAAAATAAAGCATAAGGCATAAAAGTAAGTAAAAATCATGGTTAAAATACTATTCTCAATCCTCACTCTTTCTTTTTCACATACACACACACAAACATGTTTAGTCCTCTATAATGTTTTTATATTCAGAAAGGGACAGTATTTATATCAAGAGTCTGTTAGCCATCTCATGAAGACAATTCTACAAATCACTTACTCCTTCCTGGTTATACCAACCAGAACACTGTAGGTGAGACAAGTTATGACAGACACGGTGAAAAAGGAAATACAAAAGAGGATCTTTGGTAAATAAATCTTTATTAATGCTGAACAGACATAGTAGAGCAATCTTAGAAAATTCTAAAAGTGGCTCGGCGCCCATAGCACAGTGGCTATGGCACCAGCCACATACACGGAGGCTGGCAGGTTCAAACCCAGCCCTGGCCAGCTAAGCAACAATGACAACTGCAACAAAAAATAGCCGGGCATAGTGGCAGGTGCCTGTAGTCCCAGCTACTTGGGAGGCTGAGGCAAGAGAATCGCTTAAGCCCAAGAGTTTGAGGTTGCTGTGAGCTGTGACACCATGGCACTCTACCAAGGGAGACATAGTTAGACTCTGCCTCAAAAAAAAAAGAAAATTCTGAAAGTATGAGAGTTGTTATGAAAACTCATTAGCATAATGATATTTTATCACATTTCTGAGTAGAATAAAAAGAATACAAACCATTCAACTGTACCTTTTTTTAAATGTACTTTTTTTTTTTTTTTGAGACAGAGCCTCAAGCACTTGCCTTGGGTAGAGTGTAGTGGCATCACAGCTCATAGCAACCTCCAACTCCTGGGCTCAAGCAATTCTCCTGCCTCTATCTCCCAAGTAGCTGGGACTACAGGCACCCGCCACAACGCCCGGCTATTTTTTGGTTGCAGCCATCACTGCTGTTTGGCGGGCCTGGGCTGGATTCGAACCCGCCAGCTCAGATGTATGTGGCTGGCACCTTAGCTGCTTGAGCCACAGGCGCCGAGCCGTACATTTTTATAAAACAAAAGCCTCCTTCAAACAACAGTCTAAAAAATTAAAGGGACTGATCAGATTCCTCTATCTTATGGGTGTTTTATTGCACTAAATATCATTTGAAGTAAGTAGGGGATTAGGGCTTCAAAATCACTTGCTAAACAGAAGTCAACTGTAATGATAATTTTAAAAACTGAATTTAGTTCCTTCAAAGAAGTGTTTCAAAACACTGAGAAGGTTCTACTTTCACGAAAAAACTGATCAATTCCCATTTTAAAGAGTGAAATGAAGAATTAAAAAGAAAGAACTATTTGTTTATTAATGCCTTAGCTAAGCAGCCAACTTAAAATCATAAAGTGGGCTCTGTGGTTAGGGCATTAGCTATATACACTGGGACTGGCAGTTTGAACTTAGCCCAGGCCTGCTAAACAACAATGACAACTATAACCAAAAAATAACCCTAGAAGCAGGATATGTCTTCAGGGGGTTATTATTTTCAAGAAAATTAGTTAAGTAATACTTTTCCTTCCAGGAGGTCTTATTTATTTTTCCTTAGAGAATGATAAGGCAATCAGTATTTTGATAAGTCCTAAATATAAAAACACCAATAAAAGTTGTTATTTTGCTTTAAAAATCAAAGCCATATCCTAAATTTTAGAGTTTTCTCATTAGGATTCTCTGGCATGAATAATGACATCTTGGGAATACAGAGGAAATATCTGACCATTTTCCGTTTATTGACCTATTTCAAAAATACCATCCAGAACTAAAAAGCCTATTTGTTTTGGTTTTTGCTTTTTCCTTCACACAGGGCCTCACCCTGTGATCTAGGTTAGACTGAGTACAGTGGCACACTCATAGCTCACTGCAACCTCCAACTCCTGGGTTCAAGTGACCCTCCTGCCTCAGCTTCCAGAGAATCTGGGCTTACCAATGCATCCCACCACACCTGGATAATTTTCCTATTTGTTGTAGAAACAGGATCTCACTATGCTGCTCAGCCTGGTCTTGAACTCCTGGCCTCAAGTGATCCTCCTACCTTGGCCTACCAAATTGCTGGGATTATAAGGTGTGAGCCACCCCATCCAGCCAAAACACCTGTTTTTCATAGGCCCAGATATTGAAGAGAAACAAAAAATATAATAGCTATCTCTTACGAATAAGCAAAATAATGTGGAATTAAGCTGAAAGTCTGCCTTGCCATCATGGGTTGAGAGAACTCTATTCTTAGATAAGATACTACACTTCCTCATTCAAACCTCAAATTGCACCAATGATCACAAAATTGGCCACTTTTGTGAATATGTTTTTACTTTGTACCAGTAACACTATGGAAGAAGTGCCAACCAGTAAGAATTGTCCATCTAGGCCAAACTGTAGATTTTGGCATATTGACTATATATTAGGGGAAAAATTAAAGTATTTTTTATGTGGTGGATACATTTACTAGGTTAGATCCATATAAACTCTAGATCAGGCGTCCTTAAACTTTTTAAATAGGGGACCAATTCACTGTCCCTCAGACAACTGGAGGGCCAGACTATAGTATAAAAAAAAAACTATGAACAAATTCCTATGCACACTGTACATATCTTATTTTGAAGTAAAAAACAAAACGGGAACAAATACAATTCGCACTACCTCATGTGGCCCGCAGGCCATAGTTTGAGGACCCCTGCTCTAGATGATCTATTATTATAATTCAAACATCTGAAGTTTCTACTTATTTAGGTATTTAGAATCAAAGCAAGGGAAGGTGGGGGGGTGACAATCATGTGAAGACAGGCTTCCTATACATCATTTCTCTCCAAACACATTTCAAAACACTGATTTTATTTTGTTTTGTTTTGCTCAAATCCATGCCATTGTGTCACAAAACAGTGATTTCTTCTTAACATAGGAAGAAAGGGAAATTAGAAATTCAGCATGGCATAAGCCATTGTTTTAACAAAAGTCAAAACATTACATTTTTGAAAGAGTAAATTAATTTCCAGTTGAGGCATGTATTTCAATTATCACTACATAGACCAGGATCTAATCTGTGACAGATTGTTAAAGCTAAAGGGACCTTACAAATCACTTAGTTCACACTTAACACTTATGTACGTCTTCTCCTGTAACATCTCTAATAGTAATTTAAACAGTGACAGTGATAAGGACTTAGTTGGTTCAAGCTATTAGGAAGGATGATCTCTCTAACCTATAATCAACTCCTAAGGCATAGCTGTGCCTGATTATACCAGAGACTAAATTACTACTTTCCTTCCACATAAAATCCTATCGAATATCTGTTTACAGTAATCTTCCCTGCCATCCCCCCTTCCCTTTTATAAGCTAAAAAATTTCACGTTTTGTAAATGCTCAATCTAACCCTGCTTTAAAAGCTACGTCGACACTCTGTCTCTAAAGTGAGTCTGTAAAAGCAGAAATATGGATAGGAAAGTGAGTGATTCTATAAATCCTTTTCCTTTATAAGGCTAAGCCAGGCTTACCAAAAAATCCTAGAGAAGGAGGCTGACTCCAGCTCCACCAATACACAGGTATCTTCCCATCAACAGAATCCAAACTGAATAAAGAATACCCTTCTCCCTAAGTCTCTCAAACACCCAATGATTTTAAAACTAAGATTTAACACTCTGCAGCCATTATTAATGATGGCTATTAGTAAAAAAACAAATAAAACAAAAAATATCAAATATTTTCAAGAATGTGGAGAAATAAGAAGCCTTGCACATTGCTGGTAGGAAGTAAAAGGGTGTAAGTGCAATGAAAAAGTATGGCAATGCCTCAAAAAATTAGACACAGACTTAACTTATAATGCAGCAATTCCACTTGGGGGTATACAAAAGTGAAAGCAGGGACTCAAATAGATATGTTTACTCATGTTATAGAAGCATCATTTACAATTGTGACAATCCTTCTACCACAAAGGGTAGAAGCAACCCATATATGCATGACAGATGAATGGCCAAACAGAATGTGGTATATGTAAACAATGGAATATTATTCAGCCTTAAATTCTGACGCATAGTACAATATGGATGAACCTTGAAGACATTATGCTAAGTGAAATAAACCAGTCACAAAGGGAAAATGTATGATTTTTCTCAGATGAGGTCCCTAGAATAGTCAAATGCAGAGAGAGAAAATAGAAAAGTGGTTGTTACTGGCTGGAAGAAGGAAAGAATGGGGAGTTATTATTTAATTGGTACAGAGTTTCTAGCTCTGGAGGTAGATGGTGGTAACGATGGTTGCACAATAGTATGAATGTACTTAAAACGAATGTACCGCACACTTAAAATGGTTAAAATGGTAAATTTTATGTTATGTATATTTTAACCACAATTTAAAAAAAATAAAATAAAATTTGAGAATGCTAGATTCTGATTAGGGAACAAGTCCCTACATCTGAACTGCTTTTTCCAAGCCTTCTCTCATCAGCCCCTTTCCTCCCTATAGTGCCAATTCCTCTGCCACGGGAAAATTATCCCTTTCTAAATTTCTAGTTAATTGTGTATGGAAAAAAAAATTTTTTAATTCATAATCATGGAAAACTGTTTATGAGTCATAGCCTTTAAATAATATACTTCCAAGAGGAAATACATGTAAAACCAAGAAAAATATCCCAAACATGTCTAAAATTTATACCTGTATTTCTTTTTCTGAAGCTGCCATATCATAGTTTCAGAAAGCTCAGTGGCATAGATTTCTTCAAAATGAGGGCTCATGATTTTTGTGACTTCTCCATCTCCAGCACCTAAATCAAGAAGTCTATGGGTTTTCCAGTCCGGATTAATTTTAAGCAGTCTCTGAAATTGATCTGGTGAAAACACAAACATTGAGCCTCTTCCTAACAACCTGAAAAAAAAAAAAGAACAAAAATGAAAGAGTCTATGCAAATTTAGCATCCCCCATATACACACAAAGTGAATGTAGTGACTCAACCAACAACCATTTGAAACTTTTAAAATTTTATTACGCAATTAAAATATGTATTATCTCTCTTATGACTCATATGATTAAAAAGCAAACCTAATAAAATAAGAAAATACCTCCAGATGTCATCATTTGTACTTGGAGATGCAAATAATACCACAAAAGGCATGGGGGAAAGAGGGGAATAGAAGATGGAAATAGAAAGAATGAGGGTGGAAGGAAGAAGAAATAAGAAAATATAAAAGTAAGGAAGTGGGAAAATAGGAAGAAAAGTGGAAGTAGAAACAGAAAAGATGTTTGTCAGTTTGAAAAGATAGCAAGCTAAGAGTCAGACCATGGTACTAGGCAGTAATACTAGGCAAAGAAACTGAATAGGGAAAAAGGCCGTTTCAAATATGGAACTAAGTAAGTGAGAGAAAAATAGCTTAACAGATTTGTAAGAGACACTAGCTAAAATAGTGGCCCTGTGACATCAGTTAATTGGCACTAAAGAAGTAGATTCAGACTTGTATCTGTGTTTTACTCTTCGCTGGGTCCTATTATTTCTAAAGGTCCTAAAAACAATCAAAACCATAGTAATGCCTTTGAAAAAAAGAGACTGAGAGGGAGAACCCTAGAAAAGCAGCATAGGTCAAACCAACCAAGTCTCTTGGAAGCAACACCTTGGGAAGTAAAAAAATGCACTCCCTCTTTAGGACCTGCTTTCTAGATATCAAATCCAAGTTCTGTCTATAACAGGGACAAGCTTCCCTTTCTTTAAATGAAGCAGAACTCATAGACAATATAAAATGACAAGATAGCTGCTACTGCTGGAATGAAGTAAAGAACCCTGGAGCTGCCTGTCAGCCCACTTCTAGGCTTTCTCTGCAGCCTGAAGCAGTTCCTCAGATACTTCTTCTTCTGACCCTGGACATCCTTTTGAAAACCACTGGTCTAGGAAGGGACAGGGAAATCTGTACTGAACTGCTACTTTTGAGAAATAATCACAGTTCCAAGTATCTGCTATAAGGTGATTGGAAAGATGCATGAAACGCAGTGCTGCATTGAGACTAGTTTAAAGAAAAAAATAAGAACAATGGAGTTTATGGCGATGCCTGTGGCTCAGTGAGTAGGGTACCATATACTGAGGGTGGTGGGTTCAAACCCAGCCCCGGCCAAAACTGCAATAAAAAAATAGCTGGGCATTGTTGTGGCAGGCGCCTATAGTCCCAGGTACTTGGGAGGCTGAGGCAAGAGAATCGCCTAAGCCCAAGAGCTGGAAGTTGCTGTGAGCTGTGACACCACAGCACTCTATCGAGGGTGACAAAGACTCTGTCTCTAAAAAAAAAAAAAAGGGAGTGGTGCCTGTGGCTCAAGGAGCAGGGAGAGGTGGTGGGTTCAAACCCGGCCCCAGCCAAAAACTGAAAAAAAAAAAAAATGGAATTCATGTAATAGATTCCCCCCTCCCTTTTCCCATTAAGGCCACAAGAAAGTTTAACCAAATTTAATAATATACTTACAATAAATCTTCTGCCCCAAAGAAAGGCTAAAAAACTGGAGAATGGGAGGGAGGGAAATGCCAGAGACTACTACACATGATGCTACCTACTACAACTGCTTACCAAAGGGAATCGTACCTCACAAAAGATAAGTTATTTTTAATTCTCAATTGTTCACATCTTCTAATGGAAACACAAGCAAGTCTGAGAAAAGGGACAGAGCTTACTGAGAGAGCACAAAATTTCACATGGAAACCAGAGTCAGAGCAGAAAGAGGCCACAGGCAGCAAGACTGAGGGAGGCAGGTTTCAAATGCCACAGGACCAAAAGTCATTCACAAATTGTTACTTTGCTTAAACTTTCCCAGCCATAAACAGCATGCTTCCCAAGCCATTCCCCTGGGATGTGAGAAATTTTGACATGATAATCATAAAATTCTAGAGCTGGAGGTCATCTCAGGTTAGTGCTCACATGGGTCACATGACTATTCTACATTTGAAGGCACTAGAGAGAGGAAGGAAGCATTGTCTTATTTGCAAAGAACATTAGCAACAAGGACTCCATAAAAAAGCTGACACTATCAAAAAAATAAATCTAAATCAATTGAGCCAAGTGTTTAGCAGGCAGGAAAAATGTTGCTCTTTAGAAAGAATTCAGAGTAGATCATCTTTCACTTAGTCATAAAGACTTGGGGGTGCTATTGTCATTTAGTAGGCAAGGCCAGAAAAGTTAAGACTTCCTACAATGCTGGGGCAATCTCACATAATGAAGAATTGTCCCACCTAAAATACTAAGATACTGACCTAGCACAATACAAGGTTTCCAGTAAACACATACAGAGGGGAGAGATGGTTATCTAATTTGTCTTTAACTTTAATGTTTAATAATCATCCTAGGTTTTCAGGCCAGAATCTAAATTCTCTCTAGACTATAGAGGAGATATGACTCTTCCTTATATGATAAACTCTGAAAACAGTTATCAATTGTCTCCCTACTTGGCCTCTTTTCCAATATAAAGCAAGTCTTGATAAATATTGTAAGTTAATTCAAGAAGGTACCATAGTATTCTTTCTGCAAGAGACACCCACCTGTGGTAATAATCTACCACTGCCATGGTTAGAAAGTACCAATGAGCTCAAAATTTAGTGTTTAGCTGAAACAGGACACACAGAGCAAGAAAGATTGAGGGAAACAGTGTTAAAAGAAGAAAACAGACGCATTATAGGTAATGGACCCCAAAAGAGGTTTATTAATTGCATTGTCTCTTTGATCCAACTATGAAATTCCAGAGCAGGGAATTTTAACCACAGACCAATGCATACAGAGGAAAAGGGAGGTGATTCACAGTTTAAACCCCCCCAAATTATATGCAAAATGTTGAATCTAAGTATTTTATGAAGAAAGGATTCAGAGGTACAGGACCACAGAAAGGATAAGAATCTTTGCTACAGTGACTTATCTGATTTCCAAAAGAAGAATAAATGGTACAGAACAGAAATTTAGTACAATCAATTTTAGGAACAAAATGTCAGACCAAGTTTTATAAACTTCAACAACCAATATAAAAATAACAACTGTTTGCTGAAGCAAACGTATGGCAATTTCATATAAACAATGAAGAAAATCAAGAAAGAAATCTTGACAAATGGCTTGCAGTGCCTGAAAACATATTTATGGACCAGATGATAGACTGAGGATCCAGACATTCAGTAGAAACTGGCTCCAAACCTCAAGGGAAAAGTAAAGTGGGACCAACGAGACTTTTTAAGCATTGAGCCCTATTGCTTTTCTCTTTGGCTTTCTGGATTCTAGAGTCTTGAGGCTGCTTGAAAATTTGGCCAAGAAAGGATAAAAAATACTCCTAAAGCTTTTTCTATGGATTTATATGAAGGAACCATTATGGGGACAGAGAATTCCCTAATAAGTTTATAAATTCTGGTAAGCCTAGACATTATTTAAGAACAGACAGGGGCTGGGCTTGGTGGCTCACGCCTATAATCCTAGCACTCTGGGAGGCTGAGGCAGGAGGATCACTTGAGGTCAAGATCAGCTTGAGCAACAAAGTGATACCTCATCTCCCCCAAAATAGAAAACTTAGTTGGGCAGGGCACATGCCTATAGTCCCAGCTACTCGGGAGGCTAAGGCAGGAGGATCACCTGAGCCTGGCAATTTGAGGTTGAAGCGAGCTATGATGATGCCACTGCACTCTAGTCCAGGTAAGAGAGTAAGAACCCCGTCTCAACAAATAAAAAAATTTAAAAAAAGATATGGCACTTTTCACTCAAAACAAGTAATCACCTACTATTGGGCTGGTTAATTGGCTCCCTACAACACTTGTTTCTGAAAAAGCGTTTAAGGTAAAGATCTTACTGTTCAGTGTAAGGGCTTAAGGGCTTGTTTCCAAGTGTTATGTCACTCTGTGGTCTAGAACCAGCAATATCCAGCAGCATCACTGACAGTACATGAGAGCTTGTTAAAAATATAGATTCTCATGCCCAGCCTCAGACCTACTAACTCATAACTTGCATTTTAGCAGGATCCCCAGATGATCCTATATATCTTAAAGCTGACAAGCACTGCCCTAAGTAACACACACCATGAAAATAATAAACTAATGAGGCTGTATGAATTTAAATTTCTTTAAATTTGAAGAAAGCTGGACTACTGGATCAACTGCCAAGGATTTTGACTACCAGAAGTGTTGTAGCTGTGATGGTCAATATGTTGAACAAGATAATTTTTCTTTTGCATTTTTCCTTTTAAAACCTAAAGATAAAGAAAAAAAGTCCAAGATTCACTTACCCATTGATAGATGTTCTAGACATAAACAGGCTAAAAACAGATGACACAAAAGAATGATATAATTGGATAAATAGCCAGCCCGATTTCTCAATGCTGTTGTTTAAGAAGATCTGTGTTCCTTGATCAAGGTAACTCTGAACAAAGACAGCCTGTAGTGATTC
>CAUYRH010018890.1:0-22983 GCA_963574655.1 Perodicticus potto
GCTGACTTCATATACAATCTGAAATATTTTCATTGAACTATTTAACATAGCCTTCATGGCCTTTTAATCACTATATGAAGACATTTATATTCTACATTTAGTAATTTTCACTTGTACCCTTGTAAGATGCACCGTAAGTGATCCCACCAATCACCCTCCCTCCACCCATCCTCCCCTTTCCCCTCCCCTCCCTTGCCCCCTTCCTCATTTCTTGTGCTATGACTGGGTTTTAGCCTTCATATGAAACTTCTCTAAAGAAGACAGGTGCATGGCCTACAAGTACATGAAAAAATGCTCATCATCCTTAATCATCAGAGAAATGCAAATCAAAACTACCTTGAGATATCATCTAACTCCAGTAAGATTAGCCCACATAACAATATCCCAAAACCAGACATGCTGGCGTGGATGCGGAGAAAAGGGAACACTTTTACATTGCTGGTGGTAATGCAAACTAATATATTCCTTTTGGAAGGATGTTTGCAGAATACTATGCCTACATTCTTAACTGTTCTAATTAGGAAAAGATGCTGAATTTTACTTAATGCTTTTTCTGCATCTATTGAGAAGATAATATGGTCTTTCTGTTGATATGGTAATTACATTTATGGACTTGCATATGTTAAACCAGTCTTGCATCCCTGGGATGACACCTACTTGATCATGATGTATAATTTTTTAATGTGTAGCTATTGGCTAGGATTTTGTTGAGAATTTGTGCATCTATATTCATTAGTGAAATTGGTCTGAAGTTCTCCTTTTTAGTTAGGTCTTTTTCTGGTTTTCAGGGTGATATTTGCTTTGCAGAACATATTGGAGAAGGTTTCTTCCTTCTCAATTGTTTGCAATAATTTCTGCAATATCGGTATAACAGGTTGCAGGGTTGAACTGGGTGGTCGGACGGTTCTCATCCGAACCGTCCACCTTTGAATGTCTGACAGAATTCTGGTGTGAAGCCATCTGGACGAAGGCATTTTTTGTTGGGAGATTTTTAAATTATTTCTTTGATCTCAGTTCTTGACTTTGGTGTGTTCAAGAGGTCTATTTCTTCTTGGTTAAATCTAGGGATAGGGTGTGATTCCAGGTATTAATCCATTTCCTCCATGTTGTCAAATTTCTGGGCATAGAGTTACTTGTAGTACTTAGAGATGATCTCTCTTACCTCTGTGGCATCTCTTATTATTTCCCCTTTATCATTTCTGACTGAGGTTATTAGAGATTTGACTTTTGTGTTTCTAGTCAATCTGGCCAAAGGTTTATAGATTTTTTTTTCAAGAAACCAACATTTGCTTTGTTGATTTTCTGAATGATTCTTTTGTTTTCAATTTCATTAATCTCTGATTTAATTTTGAGTATTTCTTTTCCTCTGCTGGCTGTGGGATTAGAGTGTTCTTTTTCCAGTTCCATGAGATGGTTCATAAGTTTGTTGATGTTCTCTCTCTCTGTTTTTTGAATGTAGGCATCTAATGCAATTAATTTCCCTCTTAAGACTTCTTTTCTAGTGTCCCACAGGTTTTGGTAATTAGTGTCTTCATTGTTGTTATATTTAAGGAATTTAACAATTTCCTTTTTTAAATGTTTATGCCTTTGTGTGGGGATGAATGTTTTTGCTGGTGTTAAGTTCTATCTTTATTGCCTTGTTGTCTGAGAAGATAAAAGGTGTAATTTCTATTCTTTTAATTTTGTTAAAGTTTGATATGTATGCTAAGATGTGACGTATTCTGGAGTATGTTCCATGGGCTGTTGAGAAAAATGCATATTCTTTAGGTTTGAGATGGTGTGTTCTGTATATGTAATCCCATTTATTCTAGGGTCACATTTAAGTCCTTTCATTTTTGTTTAATTTCTGTTTTGAGGATCTGTCCAGTTCTATCAGAGGGGTAATAAAGTTCCTGGCAATTATGGTGTTATGGAATATCATACTGCTCAGATCCATCACGGTCTGTTTCATAAATCTAGGAGCATTTAAGTTGGGTTCATAAAGATTTAAAATTGAAATGTGTTCTTGTTGTATTATTCCCTTGACCAATAGGAAGTATCCATCTTTGTCTCACTTTACTTTAATTGCTTTATTTTTTATTTATTTATTTTTCAATTGTATCTACTTCTTTTTTAAATTTTTTTAATTTTCAATTTTTATTACAACATAGCTGTGTACATTGGTGCAATCATGGGGTACAGCATGCGGGCTTCATATACAATTTGAAATATTTTCATCCAACTGTTCGACATAACCTTCATGGGATTTTCTCAGTTTAGTTGCTTTAAATCTGCTTTTGTGTGAAAATAAGATTGTAGCCCTTCCTTTCTTTTGATTTCCATTGTCTTGAAATACTATTTTCCATCTCTTAAGTCTTGTTTTATCCTTCAAGGCTAGGTGCATTTCCTAGAGACAACATAGCAATGGCTTGTGCCATTTTATCCAATCAGCCAGCCTGTACCTCTTCAGTGGGGAATTCAAGTTGTTAACATTTATTTAGAGAATTGGTAGTGTGATGGAATTCTATTCATCTTATTTTGTAAAAGTCCATTATCTAGTTTTACCCTTTGTGCCATTGTGAAAGCTAAGTTTTTACCTTTAGCTTCTGGTTGTTTACTTTGCTGGTATTCCATTGTGATGGTCAGTGTTGATAATAGGTCCAAGTATTTCCTGTAAAGCTGGACTTGTGGCGAACTTTCTCAGTGCTTGAATATTAGTAAAATATTTGATTTCTCCATCAATTTTGAAGCTTAGTTTACCAGGATACAGAATTCTGGGCCAAAAATTATTTTGCTTTAGAATATTGAAGGTGGATGACCATTCGCTTTTTGCTTGGAAAGTTTAAGTTGAAAGGTCTGCTGTCACCCTACTAACTCTGGCTCTGTAAGTCAGTTGGCACTTACTCCTGACTGCTTGCAGAATTTTCTCTTTTGCCTTGACTTTTCACAAGTTCATTACAATGTGTCTTGGAGAAGATCTGTTTGAGATTAGATGACCTGGGGTTCAATATCCTCCTAAGAGGATTGTGTCAGAATTTTCAGTAAAACTTGGGAAGTTTTCATTAATGACATCTCCAGCAGGGCTTCCATTCCTTTGGGATAATCTTCTTCCCCTTCAGGAATCTCTATTATTCTTACGTTTGAATGCTTCATGAAGTCTTGTAGTTCTCTAAGCGACTGTTCTGCTTTCTTTCTCTTCTTTTCTGCCTCTTTAACTCCTGGGTTAACTTAAGAACTTTATCCTCTAGCTCTGAGGCTCTTTCTTCTCCATGGTCTTATCTATTTCTGATACTTTCTACTGCATCTTTACATTCCCTGATTATCTCCCTTATTTTTTTAAGCTCTGCCATATCCTTTCTACACGTCTTTCATCCATCTTTTGGTTTTGTCTTTCCATTTTCTCAATCATTCCCTTTATTATCTTTATCTTCCATATTTTAAATTCCCTTTTGGTCAAATCAATTAATTTTTTATAGATGGAGCCCTCTGTAGTAGCTGCCTCATGGTACCTTGGAGGAGTTGTTTTGATTTGGTTTTTCATGTTGCGTGAATTTTTCCTTTGGTTCTTTTACCTCAAGTATGCTTTCTTATTCTTTAACTCTTTGTCTTCCTTTTTCCTTCTCACTTTCTCCTTTGTTTTAAATTATCTTGTCTCAGAGCTTAGGTGTATAAGGCCTCTTGTTAAAAGGCTAAAAAAAAGAGAAGGGTAAAGCGTGAGCAGGGAGAAATGAGGAAGAGAAAGGAAGAAGAAAAAATAGGAAAAGAGAAAAAGAAAAAAGAAAAAAAAGAAGGGGATGAAAGAAATGAATTAAAGAACAGGAGAGAAGGAGGACAGGAAGAGAGAGTGATAGCGATGGGGAAAATGGTATTGATTGTCACAGTGCTAAAGCCATGCCTGCAACTCAAGGATTTTAGGGGGCTGGCTAGGTTGGTTCCTCAAAATCAGGGAGCTACTTATCAGCCCCAGCAAAGCCAGACTCTACCTCTGGAAAATATAGAAAGAGAAAGAAAAGAGCAAAAACAAAAAACAGAAAGAAAAAATAAATGAAAAGGAAAGAGAAAAAGAAAAATTCTGCAGTGTGGACTTGCCAGTACTGTCTTCCCAAGGCCAAAGGTAGAAGGGCTCCCTGGACCATGATATCTTGGCCTCCTTGAGGCAGAGTACTGCTGTGACCTCCCAGCCAGACTAATGTTGTGCCACCATAGCACTCAGAGAAAAAACAATAAATAATAATAAAAAAAAAAGAATAAAGAAAATTAAAAATACAGTAGTATCAAATAAAGGAGAGAGAGTGAAGAGGAAAAAAGAAAGAAAGAAGAAAGACCATATAAAGGAAGGGACATCTTAGCTGTTGTATGAGCAATTTCTGCAGGAAAGATAAGAAAAGTAGAAAAGTATCTATCAAGAGTGAGAAAAAAGGAGAAGTGTAAAATAGAGATAGAGAATAAATGAGGGTGAAATATCATAATCAAAAATATAGAACCCCTTGCTCTTGATGTAAGTAAAAATGGAAGAATTCAAACAAATTAGCAAAAGCAAAACACAACACAACAAAACAAAAAAAGCTCAAATAGCCAAAGACAGTCATAACCTCACCAACAAAGAAAAGAAAAAAAAACTTAAAAAAAATTATATATATATGTGTATATATACATATATATGTATACATACATACTATATATCTCTATCTATCTATCTATCTATCTATCTATCTATCTATCTATCTATCTATCTATGTAGAGAGAGAGAGAGAGAGACCAACTTTAATAGGACTATATATGTTGCAACATATTGCTGGGACACCAGGTGGCACTGTGGTTTTTTTATGAGAGGGAGAACACAGCTAGCAACCTCTATGGTCCTGATTCCTACCTTAGTTGCCCTCAGTGATTGCGATTGTTTTCTCAGCATTCAGTTCCCACTGGGTTGGGATCCCAAAGCTATCCTGAATCCTTTGGAGGCAGGTCTCACAGTACATACCTGACAACAGTTTCTGGAGGGTGTGGGAGCCACTCAGCTGCACTCCATACTAGGAGAGCTAGCTGACCTCTGGAGTTCTAATCCAGGCAGGAAGAACAGAGGTGGCTATGCTTTAAGACCTTTCTGAGAGGCCTACCCTCATGACCTTCTCACAACCTTCCCACAATAATGGCCCCCTGGCAGAGGATCTCCCCAGAATGGCTGTCTCACCAGCCACCAAACTAACAATAAAACCACTCTACCTGGTATTCAAATCCAGTTGCTGTATACTTTTTGAAGTTGGGCACTCTTCTAAGCTTTCCATTCAATGTGCAGCTTTCCCCAAGAACCACAAACTGTGAAAAAGCTTCCTCCCATCCCCAGACCTCTGTGCAGGGGCCAGCATTTCCCCCCACCTTAGTCACTTGCCTACTGAGTCAGACCACAGCTTCAGATCATCTGCTATCTCTTGCAGACCAACACCTCACTGTGGTCCCAGAGTCATGACTCCAGATAAGGTCCCCACAGCAGGTATGGTTGCCTTCTCCTTTTTTCCCCTGTCATATTAAGAGAGGTCAGCCAAAATAGCCTTCTAGTCTTCCATCTTGCTCCCCCCTTTATGAGAATTAGTAAGATTTTTAAAAACAGTCTCATCATAATAGGCAAAGGGGCAGGGATTGGTACAGAGGCTTGGCCAACCCAGAAGGTTCCTAATAGGTGTGTGGTAGTAACTGGGAAGTTGGAGAAATTCCAGGTCCCACCCTTGGGAGCAGCTGCCACTTAATACCCATCATAGATCACCTGGCTCAGTGGGAGTGTGACCTAGGATCTGAATACATGTATTAAAGAACTGTAGAATCCAAGTTTTTGCTGTGTAGAGGGGAGAATGATTGAGATAGGCAGGAATGAAGTGGTCAGTCATTAGTAATTGTATCAATGGAAATGTTCAGTTATAAAATGAAATACTTATTTATGTATATTAAAACATAAAATTAACATATTGAATACATAACAGATGCACATACATTATATACATTAATATAGCATTGACTAATTTTCTTAAAACCCTTTCATCTTGTTGCTTTTTCACCCTTCCAAAAAGTCAACAAGCAAAATGCCGTGAGCATCCCCCCAAAATGTTGCCACAATCTTTGCTCCTCATTAGTTCACTTTGACTGTGACTGGACATATCCACCTCTTGGTAGCCATTGCTTTCATTGTGCCTTGTCTTCAGTGTATGTTTTGAGAGGATGTGGCTTTATCACACTGGTAGCACCATATTCCATTTCCTGTTATAATACTTCAAAGAAATGTTTCAGGATATTGATCCCACCTGTTTAAAACTTTCATCAAAGGCTCTGCTCTTTTCTGCCCTAGATCCTGGCACAATAATGCTGGCACCGCTGAGTGGAAAGTTTTCTCAACTTTAATTGTTCTGTCAGAATTGTGTGAGCTGGACCAGTTGAGATGTCTATGGTGTAGACTGTTAATTCTCAGTCTTTTTCAATTAGGGCATGAACATGATGAATTTTTTCCCTTGCAACTTAATATGGACAGTCTGCCGCTGTGGGCTTCATCTTCATTACCTTGTTCCTTCTTAAAATGAATCATCCACTTTCAAACTGCTGATTTGGGGGGCATGTTCTCTGTAAACTTTTCAGAAAGCACTAATGATTTCACCATTATTCTCTCTTAGCTTCAGAAATTTGACATTTGTTCTTGCTTTGATTTTAGCAGAATTCTTTTTTGCTGACAGGGGCTCTTTTCAAACTGATGGCTTGTTCTTCTCAGTGTCTCAAACTAGATCTTATTCAAACATGTTATAACAAGTTAGTATGAGTTGATTTGGGGCAAGATTTTTTTCAAATCCATGCACGTTTTTTCATAATATGTATTCTCTCTGAATTTTTTGAAGACCCCTATATACGTATATTTTTTACATACATGCATATTAACTAACATCTGCTATTCACCAATGGTATATATGACATCCTTGAAATTATCAGTAATCAATGATTGTGAGAAGTTGTAGTTGTTCCTTATAATTATCATAATAGCATGCCATTTGGAATTATTGCTAATATCTTAAGATTTTAAACATCATATATTTTAGGATATTAATAATATGTAATATTCTAATTATTAATATCCTAAGATATATTGTTAATGTCCTAAGATTTATTGTTAATATTCATCTCAAATAAAGTATTTTGTATGTAACTTGATATGTGTGTCTCCTTATGTATTTTATATACTGAGATTTCTTTGTTAAAATATAATCATATATTTAGTATTGCTAAAAGCAAATGCAATTAGTTGTGATGATGGCAATTTACAGATGAGAAAATTAAGGACTTTCAAGTAATATACAAGCATAAAATTGAAAAGTAATAGCAATAGCAAAGGCAAGTGTATTTGCTAGATATTGCTATAATGATCACTGTATAACTTTCAGTGAATATATATACATACACACGCATATAAATTTAAATAATATTTCAAGGTGGGATAATAAAGATTAGACAACATCATAAATTCAAACTTTGAGGATTTGCATGTTGTTTTAATAATATAAAAGAACATGATTTTTTAAAGCTGTATTTGTTTTTTAGTTCTTTTTCTTCCTTTTATTAAGTCATATACTCATAGATCATGAATATCTTTATGCGGCTGTGGGGTACAGTGTATTGATTTTTTTAATACAATCTGGAATGCTTACATAAAACTAATTAATATAGTTTTCACTTCATTTACTTAATTATTGTGTTAAGACATTTATGTTTTATACTTGGTACATTTAACTTGTACCCTTGCGATATGCTCCATAGGTGCGGTCCCATCGTTTACCCACCGTTTATTGAACCTTCCCCATCCCCTCCCATATCTCTCTACTTCTCTCCTTCATCCTGGGCTATAATTGTGATCTATCTTTCATAAGAAAGTTTGAGTAATTATAGATTGGTTTCATAAAAGTACTGAGTACATTGGATACTTTTTCTTCCATTCTTGAGATGCTTTACTAAGAAGAATATTTTCCCGCTCTATCCGTGTAAACATAAAAGAGGTAAAGTCTCCATCTTTTTTTAAGGCTGCAATTCCTCTACTAGGGATATATCCAAAAGACCCAAAATCACTTTGCAAAAAGATATTTGCACCAGATTTTTCACTGCAGCTAAATTCATAATTGCCAAGTCATGGAAGAAGCCCAAGTGCCTACCAAAGCATGAATGGATTAATAAATTGTGGTATATGGATACTGTGGAATACTATGTTTTTTAGTTCTTAAATGCTATTTTGGCCTTTGAGTTTTCTAAACAAAAGTCCTATTTGGGCATTTTTGTGTTTCTTATAAAAGTGACATAAAAGCAGAATACTCACATAGTACCTTTAAAATTTCAAAGTAAGGAAAATGTTTAGTATCATGTAAAAAATCAGTGATGCATATTATGTTATTTAAGCACAATAAAGAATATTCAAGTAAAGAATAATAAAAATCTGTAGGAAAAATGAGGAACTCCATGAAGGTAAAACTCAGTTGACTAAAAAGAAAGTATTTATTATTGCAAAAATGTGGTACACCGATTGCAGGAGTGACCAAGCAGCTAAGAGTGAAGAGAAATTATTGTTTCTGTGGTTTAACATCAAAAGTTCAAAATAAAGACATTTCAATTTTTAAGAATTAGTACTTGTGCAGCTGAGTGCAGTGGGTGGCTCACGCCTGTAATCTCAACATTCTGGTAGGCTGAGGCAGGAGGATTGCTTGAAGTCAGGAGTCCAAGATCAGCCTGAGCAAGAGCAAGATCCTGTCTCTACTAAAAATAGACAAAATTAGCAGGGTTTTGTGGTGAGCACCTGTAGTCCCATCTATGGGAGGCTGAGGCAGGAGAATTGCTTGAGCCTGAGTTTGAGGTTGCTGTGAGCTATGATGAATCCATAGAATTCAACCCCAGGGTGACAGAGTGAGAGTCATACACACACACACACACACACACACACACATGCAGGAATAAAACTTATGATTTAAAAATGGATAAGATGTTATATTTATTTTTATATTGAGAAGTTCATGGTATAATAACATTGTTTTGTGGAATATTGGCTTTATGACTCAGCCATTGAGAATTTGGACAAAATATAATTTGGGTATTTTTTCTCTATGTATTAATTCATACATATATATTTTCATAAACTCTCTTTCTGTTTCTGTATCTATCTTTCCAACAATCAATCATTGAAATCTATTCAGTATTTTTCAGCATTTCACATTTTTCTGATGAATCCCTGCCCATGTGCATCTTACACTCTCCTGTTTTCTTTATTTTCCCCATGATTAGCATTTTATTTTGTTCTTTATTGTTATATTCATTGCTGCCTAGATTACCAGCTAGACAGTAACGTGCATTTTGTTGTTTTGCAGTTTGGGGCCGGGGTCAGGTTTGAACCTGCCACCTCCGGTATATGGGGTCGGCCTCCTACTCCTTGAGCCATAGGCGCCCCCTCAGTAAAGTGCACTTTGCAGGGAAAGAATCCTTTTTTTGCACAATTCATAAGAGTTTTAGACACTTAACAAGCTCTCAACAAATATTTTCTTAAAAGCTATGCTATTTTTGAGCAGCACCTGTGGCTCATCAAGTAGGGTGCTGGTCCCATATGCCAAAGGTGGCGGGTTCAAACCCAGCCTCGGCCAAACTGCAAAACACAGAAAAATAGGCGGGCATTGTGGCGGGTGCCTGTAGTCCCATCTACTCGGGAGGCTGAGGCAAGAGAATCGCCTTAGCCCAGGAGATGGAGGTTGCTGTGAGCTGTGTGACACCACGGCACTCTACCCAAGGCAATAAAGTGAGACTCTGTCTCTACAAAAAAAAAAAAAAAAAAAAAAAAACTATACTATTTTTATAATTCTTTTTTACAAAAACAAAAATGGTCATGATCCTCATTGTGGACTCTCCTGTTGTAGGATTTGAAGAGAGAAGAGATTATTGAAGATACTTTCACAATTTCAGTTTTCAAATGTATACCATTGTGACTATCACTGACTCTGCCACACAGGTATACTTGTTACCTCGATTAGGATTTAGTGATTTGCAGAAAACGAAAAGTTTTCAAAAACAGAGAGAATTAACTTAATTGCACTTTTAGAATCTCCACAATGGTATTATCTTTTAACTATGTTTTGACTACTGCCTCTTATATTCAGATAGTATGGTGTTAAAATTACCCTCTGGGACAGCTGGGCCATAGATCACAGAAACGACAGCTGTTCTGGGTAATCTCTAATCAATGCCATCCACACAGTTTTTAATTACTACCATAGCAAAAGTTTACTTTTTCTTTTAAAAAACCTAAAATAAAGCCACAGAATTAAGCCTTATGTATCCCATGGAATACCTTTTTAAACCACTCTGTATGGTAAGAAAGGATGAGGAAGCACATCCTCCAAGTGATGTGTCTGAATGGATCCTGCTGGAGTATTGGACATGGGAAAGCCAAATTCCATGCAGCTTAATTGCAGAAGTCTCTAAACATAGATATGAAATCTGTGAAACAGGACAAAGTCTTAAGTAGATTTATAAATTGCATTTGCTAAATGGTACAATACATATGACCTACACAAATGATGATCCCTCTATTCAGACTCACTGGTTTGACCTCGGCCTCAGGTCCCTGTATTTTGCTGGGCACTTTCAGCTATGTGATCTCATTTAATCCTTGCAACGACCTTTGACATGTGCGTTATTCTTAACCCTTTATAGATATGGAGACTAATCTTCACACAGAACAAAGTTCTTGCCCTGAATCACCCATTAGGTCTTATGGATTTGTAATATAAAATTAACAGTGGAAATTTTAAAATCAAATTATAAAGAGCAAAAAGTAACAAAGAGCAAAATGAAGTGAAGGAAATTTATATGAGGTGATCTGCAAAGACATGCAGGACTCCAAAGACATGCCCTCTGAGTAGGGGGTCAGAAATATTACCTTCCCCCCAGGAAGACAGTACATTAAAATGAAAAGACTGTGATTTTAGAATCGCAAATGGACTGACATCTCTGTTTTAACCTCTTAATGGAGGTGACAATGACATCCTCTGTAGCACATTATTCAGCAACTGTTTTTATAATTATAAAAGTATACACTTAGAAGGTCTTTCAACAACTGAGAAAACTTAAGAACAATAACACTCTTTGTAGAATTAATTCCTGCTAATGCTATTTTGCCGAAATCCTAATGTATTCAGCTAAGGCGGAGGTGCAATGTGGAATAGAATAACGACAAGGACTTCCAGGGACAGCTCCTTACTTCCTTTCTGTTTTTCCTAACTTTAATGAACTTAGGGTTTATGGTGAAAAATGTGAAACAGAAAAAGAGAAATCACAAAAGATTCTTAATGGTGAAAAACAGAGCTCATTGTTCATATGTGGAAGACAGGTGACTTCCACACCTTCCATTGTTCATATGTGGAAGACAGGTGACTCTAGTCAAGTCTGGCTGGGGGGTCTTTCTCTTTGTCCTCCCTCCCATCTGGAAACAGGTATTGACCTGGTGGGACAGGACGATGTTGAGTCTGGCACCTGTGTTGTGTCTGTTAGCTGTACAACCTCAGATGTGTTCAGGGATACTGTGAAAATCGGATGAAGGAGTTGGTGTGTGGGAAAAGACTCAGGTCCCTAGGGGATTGTGTAACAAGCATGGGTTTTCCTCCCTGGATGTACATTGGAATCACTTGGGAGGATCTGAAAATTCCCAAAGCCCAGGACACACTGCAGACCAAGACCAATTCAATAAAAAACTTTGGGCATGAGTCCCAGGCGTTGATGCAGTATTTTTTTTCTTTTTTTTAGAGACAGCTCACTCTGTCACCCAGGTTGGACTAGAGTGGTACAGTCATATCTCCCTGGAGCCTAGAACTCCTGGGCTCAAGCGACTTTACTGCTTCATCCTCCCAAGTAGCTGGGGTCTATAGGCAACTGTCACCACACCCAGCCAGAGCTATTATTATTATTTTCTTTTGTAGAGACAAAGTCTCACTGTGTTACCCAGGCTTGTCTTGAACTTCTGGCCTCAAGAGATCTTCCCACTTTGACTTCCCAAGGTGCTTGGATTACACATGTGAACCACCATGAATGGCCATTAATACCTTTTAATGAAGCTCTGGGAATTCTGTTTGGGAGCTTAGGTTTCGAACCACAAGATCAGTGGGATGTTAAGAATACCCCTCAGTGCACACTGTGCTGTCTTCCTTGTTGTGAAATGCCCCCCACGACCACCATGGCACACCTGCTGAACACAAAAGGCCAGGATTTAGCTGTGATTACCCACAGCAAATGGAGGTAGATTAAAAAATAATATGGACTGAATGAGGCTTAAGGAAATGAGATTAAAAAGGAGTCACAGCCGGATGTTTTGGATACAAACACCAACACATTGCACAATTATTTTCCCCAAGAGTCAGTTTAATGCACATTATCTAAATAAATGCTTCAGACTCAGGATAGAAATAATCATTTATTCAATTGCACCTCACGTTCCAATGTTCTTAAATATGGAGAGTGTTTTTAAACAATATCCCCACATTTAGAGTGTAGTTCTTTATGACTTAAATTAAAAGGTAGACTCTGGAATCAGAGGTCAGCTTCCTGATTATAATTGCACTCTTACTAATATAAGTATGGTTCTCTTAGGATAGCTATAGCAAGGTGCCTTCATTGCATTAGAAGTTTAAATTTTTACTTCCTGAAAAAATGTATTTATTCACTGAATCTTTGTGCATCTACATAATCCAAGAAACTTTTGAAAATGTGCTTGAAAGACACCAGCTTATTTTTATGGAGTCAGCCAACAGCTACTTATTCCTCAGTGAAGCAATTAACAGTTGGCAGCCCCATTTTACATGAGTTTACAGAGTTTTAACAATACTGTTTCCCAGTCACTCTGATCACTGGGAAAAGTAATTTCAGCTGAAATTTTTCATTTTCCTGCCAAGGTCCATAAACACAGCACCTGTGATCCTGGAAGTGCATATGCTGCACCACTGCAAGCAAAGAAGTTTGTCAACTTTAAATCAAGCAAGGATCTATCACAACCTTTGAATTTTATTTTTGGAAGGAGCCAACAATACAGTAATCATCGTACCCAGGTGGAGTGCCTGAGAATTATTGTTCACATGTGCCCCGCAATGCAGGCTTATGAGCTAAGACAAACCCACCGTGTATTTTACACCTGTTTGTCATCCACACACCTGATGATCCCTTGTTCCCTGAACAAGCAGATGAAAGTTTTCTTGAAAATTATCTAGAGAATCCAGATTCCAACAATTGAAGAAGGCTCTGTTTCTGAGTCCTGAATTGTTTTTTTAACTTATTGCTTTGAGCAAACTGGTCCTTTTCATAGCACTGATCTTATAACTCCAGGGAAGCACCTCAAACATGAATGAATTGGAACTTTTAGGTTTTATACATCCAGTGGGAGAGCAAAGGGAAGGAAGGTATTGAGATTTTTTTCCAGGGATTAGTCTGAAAATACAAAGTTAATGCAAGTTTTATCAAGTTTTATTCAATGACAAAATTGTTGGCCCCTTTCTTGGGTAGCAAAAAAGGCCAAGAAAATCTAAAATGGAGTGACACTGCCTCCAAGCAAGGTCACAGCCAGCGATGACATGGAGAAGTAGATAGATGGGAAGATCCACTGAGGACACGTGAGCTTCTGGATGTATTGGAGTGACCAGGTCAGGGCACAGGCTGTGTGTTACCAAATCTTGCATCTGCCACGCTCAGTGCAAGGCAACAGCACCAGTTTGCTGACTGTGATGAGTAGGAAAGGGCCAGAATGTGAGAGAAACAGATGGAGGGCAACTCACAACACGGCCGTGACAGACAAACGTGCTGTTGTCTGAACTGCTGTAAGGTCTCTGAGGTATTGTGTCGAGGGAAAACAGCAGAGTATAGCAAGGCACTAGGATCTTTTTATGTTTATTTACTTCTGTACACACTGCACTAACATATTTACTGAAGATGGATACGTGTTTATGCACAGATGCTTATTTTAGGTCACGTGCTGATCCAATACTACAATGTTCATTGGAGTGACTCAGCATGACTGTAGCCTCACATGCAAATCAGTGCCTGCAATTGGGGCTGTGCTTGCCACTTTCTGGATACCTGACAGTTGCCTCCCCTTTCCCTGCCTCAGTTTCTTCATATGAACTATGGGGACTGGGCTAGTTACTACTTGACAGGGTTGTTGGGAAGATTAAATAGACTTATTCTGGAGAAAAACACTAAAACAAAAAAATAGCCACCATTATTTTCTCAAGTCTTTTTATATAAGGAGACTAAATATGCATTACCAGGAAACCACTGAGTCATTAAGATTCTTTCCACCTCAATTGGCTTCATCAAGTGAATTAGTTTAAGGGCAAAGGGATGGATTTTAGAGTAAACTTCAACTAATGGATTGAATTTTTCTCATTACCAAGAATACAGCATAAAATTTAAAAAAGCATGAAGATTTAGAAAATATAATTAAGAGACTGTCAAACCATTTATATATAAGTTTGAAAAAACAAATAGTGAAGAAGAAATTTTTTTTAAAATGAGCTTCTATTCCAGTGTTTACTCCCCAAAGCAGTGAGTTTTTTTGTCATTGAAGATTAACATGAATGTACAGGAAAATGCACAACTTACAAGTGTAAACAGGGTAAACTTTTACAAAGTGATCATGTCCACGTAGCCACTTCTGAGATCAGGCTTTAGAACTAGGATGTCTGACGTATGTGACTTTAACACTTATGGTGTACACACTTGCAAAAACCGATTGATTTATTTACTGGACAACTTTTTTTTATTAAGTCATTTGTACATAGATCATACATACATTTATGCCATTATGGGATTTGATGTGTTGATTATTTGTACAAATTAGAGTGCTTACATGCTACTAATCAACATAGCTTTCACCTCATTTACCCAATTACAGCATTAAGACATTTGTATTCTACACATGATAGATTCAACTTGTACTTGCAATATGCTCCATAGGTGTGGTCCCCCCCTACTAACCCGCCCTCTATCAACCCACCCCCCTCTCTTCCCCTCTCATCCTGGGCTATAGTTGTGTTTCATTTTTCATATGCAAGTGTGAGTGATTATAAATTGGTTTCACAGTAGTACTGAGTACATTGAACTTTCTTTTTTCCATTCCTGAGATACTTTACTAAGAAGAATATTTTCCAGCTCTATCCACGTAAACATGAAAGAGGTAAAGTGGACAACTTTTAAGGATGTGTGGAACAACTTGAGTATGTGAATCTACTCTTTCCCTTGTGAATTATAAAAATCTAAGTATAGGTCACCAATGTCTGTTGAAAAAGTAGCATCTGAAATAAGATGGTTGTAAATGTAAAATGCCCAACTAATTACAAAGACTTAGCACCAAAAATGTAAAATATCTCATTTAGTAAACCTTATGCTGATGCCATGTTTGGTTAAACCAATTATATAAATATAGTTTTAGCTGTTTACTTTGATTTTTAAAAACATGGCTACAAATCATTTAAATTACATGTAGCTCACATTCCACCTATTTTTATCTCGAACATTCCCAGTACCCCTGACTCCTGAGTAGTGACATCCCCTTTGTGGCTCTTAAATTTCCCTTTGCAAGTGACAGCGTAATTTATTTACCCATTCTACTGTGAATGGTATTTTAGAAATATACATTTTTCTATTATGTTTTCCCACATGTACCTAGATTTATGGCATTATAGGCTATACTTTTAACACATATTTTCTTATTGCATGGCATGAACTTCCTGCAATCTGTCTTGCAGACCACTGCACCTGATTGCCATGCCAAGATCACATGATTTAGATTTTTATTACAGCAGCAGCTCAAATTGAGGTACCAATTTCTGTTTTAGTCAAAAAGTATAATCTGATAAAGAAAAAGACCCCAAATCTCACCTTAATATAAGCTTATTTCTTGCTCACTTCACAGTATTGGCTCAGAAGGGGGCAGTTGTTGCTATTCACATATCCATCATTCATGAACTCAAGTTCTTTTCTTCAAATGCTTGTACCATTTGAAAAGGTCTCAGTACAGGCTCGGTGCCTGTGGCTCAATGGGCTAAGGCACTAGCCACATACACCTGACCTGGCGGGTTCAAATCCAGCCCGGGCCCACCAAACAACAATGACGGCTGCAACCAAAAAATGGCCAGGAGTTGTGGCGGGCGCCTGTAGTCCCAGCTACTTGGGAGGCGGAGGCAAGAGACTCGCTTGAGACCAAGAATTGGAGGTTGCTGTGAGCTGTGATGCCATAGAACTCTATCCAGGGTGACAGCTTGAGGCTCTGTCTCAAAAATAAATAAATAAATAAATAAATGAATGAATAAAAGGTCTCAGTATGGAATGAATTATCTGCATTCAGAGGCAAAGGGAGATTATACACATGGGGGAAAGAGAAAAGGAGAGATGGCAGGTGGCTGGGAAATACAAATATGACCCAGTGATATATCCCAGGGAGAAAACACAGTATGGGTAATGAGGAGCACAACCAGGCTTTGCTTTCAGGGCAGTTCTTTCAGATGTCCTGTGGTGTCTTCATATCTGAATTTTTCTGCCCTTTGACTTTGGAAATTATCATGTACCATTTTTTAATAATTTATTTCCCTCACATATTTGGAAATGCTATAAATAATGAATTGTACTTCCTATGCTGAGAGTCTATGTTGCTTATCTTTTACTACTATTTTTCTTTCTTCTCTTTTAATTTTAGAATTTGTATGTATTTCTCAATTAAAGTTTTGGGTTTTTCCATTATTGTTATTTTCTATTTCTTGAGTTGTCTTCCTAGGTCATGTTTGTGTCCTTGGCCTTTCCCATGCATGTTGCAGAAGTCCCTGAAATGACTTGGGTTCCTTGATTACTCACATTTAAATCTTGGGTGATAGAAATGTAGAAGAGAAATTCTATACGTGTTGCTAGGCCTATTAACTGGGAGAATTCTATTATGATTGGGACAGAGCCAGCCAGTAACCTGGAAAATGCTTGAATATGAAAAATAAGTTCACTTCATGCCAGGATTCCAAAGTCATCTCTAATTTCCTTGCAATTTCAGGCAATGTCTTTAGAGAATACCTTCAGGAGTTTGCTCTTCTGTTTTGCTTATGCTATGGGTGTTAGCTGGGCACACAGGGCCCTTGAGAGGTGGTGAGGAGAGAGGATGTTGATCACATGCCCCCACCCTGCCTCCTCTCCAACTTAAACCCTCTCCTGATCTGCATGGCAGGTGGGTTTTTACCTCTGCTCCCTTAGTCTATTTTCCTGCTGGATTCCTCATTGTCCTTGTCTATTTCCTGTCTCCCAAATAGAGTTGAACTTTTAACAACATGGGTTTGAATTGTGCAAGACTACTTGTACATGAATTTTCATCTACCTCTGCCATACCTGAGGCAGCAAAACCAACCTTTCCTCTTCCTCCTCCTCCTCAGTCTAATCAATGTGAAGACAATGGGAATGAAGACCTTTAGGATGACCAAATTTCACTTAATGGATAGTAAATAAATTTTCTCTTCTTAATGATTTTCTTAACATTTTTTTCTAACTTTGTTGTAAGAATATAGCATATAATAAATATAAAATATTGACTATGTGTTTATCTATTTTTTATAATCAATAAGTCTTCCAGCCAACAGTAGACTTTAAGTAAAGTTTTGGGGGAGTCAAAAGTTAACTATGATTTTTCAACTGCATGGAGATCCTTGGATCTTAGATAGGTCTAATATGGATGAAAATGTTATGGGTTACTGTCTCAAGTGAATAATTCTATTCTCCATTTAAATCTGATAAAATTTAACCTGACATCACCTATCCCAAGATGGACAAGGAGGTAGAATGAGATCACCAGTAACTAGCCTTTTGTAGGGAGATGAACAAAGACCTCCTGCTGAGGTACTTAGAAAGATGAAAATGTGTTTTTAAAAACCTAGAAATATAGATTCACTTCATAAGTGAATTCATAGAATTGTAGCAATGGGTGTGAAAATGTGTGATTCTAAAATAAAATTACTTGAGCACTTTCATGATTCCACAAATAGCTGCTCTATTATAGTCCATTGAATTCAGCATAAAATATAAATATCCAACAGCTGGAATAAATTTATCTATGAGGATAAACTAAATATTTTATAGCAAAGGTAAATGCCAGTAAATAAATTTGACATGTATGTGCAACGTATGATTTCATATAATCTATGTTTTGAAAGAAATATTGTCGATTTGGGAAATTATAGAAGATTGAAATATGTCAATACAACGTTTAATGTAAGTAACAATGCATTTTATAGCTCACCTTCACTGTGCTGATTTAAATATAATTTTTCCAAAATATGAAATTTTTATGTCTTTAACAAAATTTGCTTCCAAACTGAAGTCACAACAGTGAATTAATAAAGGCTACCACTCAGTGCTACCATTATCTAAATCAGTGGTTCTCAACTGGGGACAATTTTGTTCCCCCACCCAAAATGGCAGCTAGCAATGTTAGGAGACATTTCTGGACATTTATGACTATTCTGACTGGAATTAGAGTAGGGGGGTCCATCAGCATCTTGTGGGTGCTTAGTCATCCCAGAAGGCACAGGACAGGACAGCCCCACAAAAAAGAATTATCCAAAAATATCAATACTGCCACAGTCACAGTGGAGAAAACCTGATTTAACTGTATTGCAAATCGGAAAGCAGCTATGTAAATCTTGCAAATCCTTAAAATATAAACTCTTCTCTAGTCTGTTAAGAGGTTATGACTTAGTTAAAATACCCTCCAAATATACTTAGAAAAATAGACAATAATGATTTCAAGAGAGAACATTTTAGAGGATTATGCTAGTTGGGAAAATAAAATTGTGTGCTTTTTACATTGCATTTCTGACTCATATCATCCAGCCATGAAAGTCCACAGGAAGCAAATTTGTCATCCCATGAAAGTAATTGCTGGGAAATGATTCAGTTGAGCAATGTAGAGGGACACTTTTGTTCAGAGCCTTAGCAACTCAGCCCAGGGGGTATGGAACCCCAGAGCCCCAGCAAGAAGAGCTTTGGAGGAAATCTACAGATAAACGATTCCTCTGTTGGTCTTTCTTCTTTCAAAGCAAACATAATTGGGTTGCCAAGCATGAAAATGAGAACAACCAGATAATCCATGTGGAGCTTCTCAGAAATACCTGATCCTAGACAATACCACAATAGAGCCCTCAGCACACTAAACCCACATTTCCTCAAGGTCCTCTGATGGCCTGTGTGTCTGTTTAGATGGGAAAAACTGTGGTTTAGAAACTGCACTACAATTGAGTGTTCTTGGCCTGTCCTCACTTTCAATCATCAAGGCAGCATGAAAAACACATTTCTGGTCTTCACATTAATTTGTCAGATTTCACAGGTCTGGAGTAAAGTATAGCTGGGGATTTCAGAACTCTGCTCCAGGACTAGGAACCTCTGCAGCTGAACTTTGCACTTTACATCGTTACCAGTGAGATGATTGGCAAAGTTGAGTTTACAATACAACAGGTTCAAAAAGAAACTTTGAAAACATAAATATTTTTCCCCTTAAATTTATTGAAGTACTTAACTTCAAGCCTCAGACTTATCTTTCTGTAAAATTTTAATCTTAATTAGTTAGTACCCCACTCAATAATTTATGCAGGAAAATACTCAATGGGTTTTGATCTTTAACTGCAGCAAATATTTTTATTAGAATGCATCACATAGTTTATTTATTCATTTATTTATTGTTAAGTAATGATACTAGCAGGTCCCACAATGTAGGTCCCTAAAATAAATGTTTAATTTACCTAACATGAAAATAAATTCACTTAAGATTCTATTTTATTTGGTCAAAGGGAAATTGCAGTGGACAAGATTAAACAACTAAGGAAAAATTTATTTAAGACTGTTATATTACAGTAGGAGAGGAAGATAGTACTGGATTCTGCTAACACAGAAGGTGGAGAGTTGGTAAACATTGCAGGGAACTAGTGGGAAAGCCCTGGGTGGGGTGGGGCGGTGGCTTGTGGGGAGGGTAGGTTAAGGAGATTAGGCCTTCTGTGTTTAATTGTCATTCACGGGAAGTTAGGCTCCTCCCATCCCACAGAGACTGGGAGATAGAGTCCCATCTTCCTAGATGCTGTCATTTCAAAGGGATGGCTCCAGGGCCTGTAGAAACACATTTCTGGGTTGTAAAAATAGCCAGAAGCTTCAAAGAGCTTTGTATACATTTCAAAGGAAGCTTAGTGTAGGTGATAAGGAAACCTTCTGTGGATGGTTTGGTCCTCTTCGCTCGCTCTTGGATGGTTTGGTCCTCCCCTCCTTTTTAGTTGTTGTTGTTGCAGAACTAAGTATTTTTATTTTAATTAAATCATAGCTGGGTACATTAGTGCAATCAAGGGGTACAATGTGCTAGTTTCATATATAATGTAAAATATTTTCATCCCCAAACTGTTTAACATAGCCTTCATGGCATTTTCTTAGTTATCGTAAGAAGACATTTTTATTCTGCATTTAGTAAGTTTCTCCTGTACCCTTCTAAGATGCAGCGTAGGTGTGGCTCCACCAATTACCCTCCCTCCAACCAACCTCCCCCCTTCCCCTCCCCTGTCTCTTTCCCCATATTCTTGTGCTATAATTGGGTTATAGCCTTCATATGAAAGCTATAAATTAGCTTCATAGTAGGGCTGAGTACATTGGATACTTTTTCTTCCATTCTTGAGATACTTTGCTAAGAAGAATATGTTCTAGATCCATCCATGTAAACATGAAAGAGGTAAAGTCTCCATCTTTCTTTAGGGCTGCATAATATTCCATGGTGTACATATACTACAATTTAGTAATCCATTCACGGGTCGATGGGCACTTGGGCTTCTTCCATGACTTAGCAATTATGAATTGGGCTACAATAAACATTCTGGTACAAATGTCTTTGTTATAATGTGATTTTTTGGTCTTCTGGGTATATACCTAGTAAAGGAATTATAGGATTGAATGGCAGGTCTATTTTTAGATCTCTAAGTATTCTCCAAACATCCTTCCAAAAGGAACGTATTATTGTACATTCCCACCAGCAGTGTAGAAGTGTTCCCTAGAACCAAATCTTGAAGGGTCAGTTTTAGGTCTCAGCCCCACAGTAGGGTTGGCTACCCACCATCTTCTTCCTCTTATCTTCTTTTGTAGACAGGGGCTCAGCACCTTGGAGATGGGCTGGTTTACACCATTTAGATTCAGCTTAGCAGAAAGGAGAGGCTCTGGTAGAACTTCACAATAAATTGCATTCTTCATTGCGTTTCCACCAGAACTAAGTATTAGGCACTTGATTAATTAACATTAAAGAGAGATTTTGATTTTTCCATTTTTCATTTTTCTTTATGTATAGTAGTTCTTTTTGAAACCATACAGAAAGAAGATAATATTCTTATAGAAGAAAGAAGTAGCACTTCTGGGTACGCAAATCTATCAAACACTATGTTCATCACTTTTGCAAGAAGCCAGATTGCAGTGTAGGCTGACCAGTGAGCCAGAGTAAAGGATTTAAGGAATCAGATACAGTGAGTGCAGCCTCTTCGCCCAGAAGCCTGGCTGGAAGAGATGGGAATCTTTCTCTTCCTGATGCTCTTTCTAAGGCTACCACTGACGTCCGTAAGACATGTTTCATTAAAATTTGACTCATTCTACTGCAGCTGTCAACCACTGATGCCCTCTCTCTACATTCTAGATGCAAACTTGGAAGCCTCTCCCTTCCTTTCTGTAGCACCAGCATCACATTAATTGCCTAATACTGCTGACGTCTCCTGATGACTGTGCCGCAGACCCATTCCATCCTGCCATCTGCACTGGCACCGGCTAGGCTGCATCTGCACTGTTTCTGCCCTGGGTTATGAATCCGCCTCCTGAAAAACTCCCCAACACAGGCTGTCCATCTCATCACTTAACCTTCAACACATCCACAAACCAATTTTCCTAACATTGGGGGAAATTGCGTAAAGGGCACCCGGGATTTCTTTGTATCATTTTTTACAACCAGATGTGTCAACGATTGTCTAAAAGTTAAAAAAAAAGTTTAAGTAAAAAATAGGTTCTTCCATTTTTTAGAAATCAGATTGTAAACTATTTTCTGGAGTTTGAAGTTCCCTTATGAGCTGCCTCTGGCCTTTCCTTTGCAGTCTCACTCCCTGGGACACTATTCGGCCACATGGAACTACGTACAGATCCCAGAATCCTCCACATTTTCTCACAGTTTGTTTTTGTAAATGATCCTTCCTTTGGTTTGGGTGTCTTAAGCAACTTGTTAGTTAAAAATTGTTTTGTCCATCAGATCGCTTAGTTGCTATTTTATTAGCCAAACCAACCAAAACATTTAGAATTTAAAGCTGTGTGGCAATTTGTATACCTTTGCTTTTTGCAAATACTTAATTACAGTAGTTGGTTTTTGCCTGTCGCCCTACCTGCTAGACCATAGGCCCCTTGTGAACTGAGATAACATCCACTTATCTAGCTCTAGACTCCTCACAGCTGAGACAAAACAGAGCTCAACATACACTTGTTACATAAATGCAAAAATCCTTTTCCTTGCTGTGATTGACAGATTCAATTTAAGATGTGTTGATATCCCCAAATACCACTCAAATATTTATTGTAGTATTTCTGCTGGTTCTTATCTACTCTGAGAATTATGTGAAAAGTAAATGATATTTTGTGCTTATGACAAAAAACTTATTGAAGACAAAAAGATTGAACAAAATATTATATAATCAGACTACATCTTGCACTTTAAACTTTCTTTTTTTTAAAAAATAATTTTATTAAATCATAATTGTGTACATTGGTGCAATCATGGGGCACAATGTGCTTACCTCATATACAATCAGAAATATTTTGATCATACTGTTAGAGATAGCCTTCATGGCATTTTCTTAATCACTATATGAAGACATTGATATTCTACATTTAATAAGTTTCACCAGTACCCTGCTAAGATGCACCGTAGGTGTGATCCCA
>CAUYRH010018894.1:0-34014 GCA_963574655.1 Perodicticus potto
TTTTTTTTTTTTTTTTCCAGTGGTAAGACAGAATTTATTTACAGAAAAGAATACAGAAAACACTAAAGCTCCTGGTAGAGAGAGAGAACTCAAGTGGGGAGAGAAAAGCTCTCTCCGTTTCTCTCCCAGTCTTTCCCCGTCTCCCCATTTAGGCTTTCAGTCTCGGGGTATATACAGGTGTATGGGTTCCTTGGCTAGGAAACGAATGAACACAGTCCCTTCCGCCAGGGGCAAGGTGAATGAATGTATCAATGAACGAACACAGTCCCTTCTGGGGCAAAGTGAATGAATGTATCAGTGAATGGACACAGTCCATTCATTGAATCGAGGCCTAGGAAATTCACATGAAATTGACCTAGGCATAGGAAATGGGGGTTCCACATTTAGTCCTAAGTGTAAAGTGAAGGAAACACCAAGGCACAGGTGTCTCCTCGACAGTTGTCTGGACTTTTTGGCTATTGGAGCCTCCGGTGGGGGCTGGAGGTCCCCCTCTTTGCCTGTCATCCAGCCCGCTGGTTCTTCAGCTGGCTGCTGCAGCACGGACACCGCCAAGGAGGAGGCGGCAGGTCTGCCAGCTCCGCTGAGCTGGCTAGGGCACCAAATGTTCCTGCATCAATTCTTCCTCTCAGAGTAGAAACCCTAACGGCTGTTAGGGAAAAGGGGCGAAGACTCAATCTAACTGCTTCCTGCTGAATCGGGCGATGATAGAAAGGGGCAGTTAGGGATTCTCCAGAGGGAGAGTGATACAGGGGTTCATTGACTGGAACCGATGTTGTGCTTTTCAATTTGCACCCTGATTTTTGCATCTCAGACTGTTTTCCTGCCCTGAGTATTTTCTCTCTTACCCAGTGATTGTGTGGTGCTTGTGGTGGTGAGGTATTGGCCCTGTACCTTTTGCTTTTGTTAGTAAAATGCCCTAACGTTTATTGACTCATTATCGTGAGAAGAAGATTTCTAGTCTTTGCAGAGGTTAAGTAGGATAGAATAGGAAGAAAATGAGATGATGGCAGTAGCTAGCATTTTACAGTCGTGCATGAAAGGATGTAAACTTCACCAGCTTTCTGGGGGCTACTTAAAGGGCAAGGGCTGTCCCTGAAACAGGGATTGTATCTCTCGTATGCAGTGAGCAACTTTAACTTTTCATGCTGATGTTATTTCAGAGTCCCCCACTGATTCCACATGGGCCTTCATGCTTCTCAACTGACCTTTCAGGAACATCTTTCCAATTAAGGCCTGGTTCAGTGGTCCCTGGAAACTTATTTTTCTTAACTTTAGTTGCTTCAAACTTCCTGCAGGCTCTGCTTAGGTCATCTCCTGAGAGTGTCTCTTGGTAGGATTTAGAAGATTTGGCAATCATCTCTAAAATCTAGTTCTGAAGATAAAAGTGGCTTCTTTCCTACCTTGGCTGGCTGAAAAGAATCTTGCTACTAAAAATGCTATTAATATAACAGACCCGTCAGTATGATGCATGGAGTGCTGTAATTCCTGAAGGTTGGGCTGTTTCCTTTAGGAAACCTCTCCTGAGACTTTTAACTTGATTAGTTTTCTGTTGAAAATAGGTCTGTCAATTTACATTTGCAAACTTTGGATATTACATGATAGAGGAAGATAAATCCTAGTATATTTAAAGTGACAGTTTTGCCTTTTTTTCCATTTAATTTATTTCACTCTAATTTTTCCCCTCCTAAATTTAAACCTATGTGATTCCTAACATGGGCCCTTGGCTAATATTTATTCTAAGTCTTTATTTACTGGCAAAACCTGTATTTAGATAGACCACTTATCTTAAATGTGCTCTTTAAAAAAATCAAGAACTTTAAGCAATTAGTAATGGCCTTTAGTGATATTGTGATGCCAATTTATTGATTTCATGTTAAAATGTAGCTATGTAACTTGCTATTCATAGGAATTTAAATGACATGTGGTCATGTATGGACAATTGAACTTTTCATTCGTTTATCTTTTTTCTTGCATCTTAAAGACACCAAACAGAGAAATGTGAACATATTATGTTGAAATTTCCTTGCTGCTAGTAAAAAAGGAGATTGTCTTTGATGGAGAATTCCCTCTGAATCCTATGATGTGTGACCTGGGAGGGAATATTCCAGGTCGGGAATAGCATAACATCTGGTGTCTGTGAGTTACCTCTGAATTCAGTGGGACACTAAATGGGGTTTTTCCCTTCTTGTTGCCCCATTTCATTTTAGTAAAGATGTGCTGATGGGAGTTTGTGACAATTTTGACCGTATGGGGGACTGTAGCCTGATTCCTGGGCCAATGTGAAGGTAGATATGTTCTGGGGTGCGTCCATCTCTTTGCAATGGTTACAGTAATATAATGTCCTGTTTCCCCATGTAACCTTTTACTTTTGTGTTTATTTCGTGCTTTCCCTGGATAGAATATCAGTTTAATGGGACTAGGGAATGCGTCTTTTTTGTTCATTGATGTATCTCTGGCTTCTAGGACATGGCAGATTCTTGGTATATATTTTCTCAGTGAATGGCTCTGTAGGTGGTTAAAAGAACCACCGCAGGGAAATGCCCAGCTACTCTGCTTTTGTTCCTTCCTTTCGAGCTATCTTCAGGTGTGTTATCTTTGAGTGCTGTGAGAGAGCTCCTGGAACAAGGTGACAGGCTGAGCAGAGGCATAGTTGTTGGGCTTTGAAGACTTTTTTTCTCTTTTCCACTTCGAGTAATTGGAATTGTGTCATTGGGTCAGTGAGACAGACTGGGATAATGTTAAGAAGGGATGTGAATTAACCTGGGCAGCCCCAGAAGGCTGAATGACATTTAGTGGTTTCATAATGTGAATTTCTGTTTGCAGGGCACTCTGTACCAGATTAATGTTCACAGGTTGGATTTGCTCCCAGAAATAAACCCATTAATCTGCCGCTAAGCAGAGAGCAGGGTTTCTGTTTGTTTTGCTCATCCCCACTACCACTCCACACCCCCTCCAAAAAAACTCCAAAATTGAGGTTCTCAGAATGCTTTGAAATTAAAGGCTTTTTTTCTATTTGATATTTATTTCTTAGGAAGTGTTAATCAGACTTACATCTTGAGGTTTTCCATTTTTACTCGTGTGATTACACTTCAAATACAGCAAAACAAAATCAAACAAACAAACAAAAACCAGACTGGTCAGTGTGATACATGGAGTGCTGTGAGTTTTGTTTTGTTTTTTCAAAATAATTCCAATAAAAAGTTACTTCTTTGGCGAACACCTTAGTTTGTGCTTTGAGTTTTCACTTTATGGGTACGAGTAGAACTTTCAGTATATAATTGTAGCATTTAAGGAGGAGGACAGGTTGGCCGAGTGGTCAGCTGTACAGAAGCAACAGTCTCTGGTGAGCCCAGTGGACGTCTCCCCACTGGGCCAAGTGGAGTCTGACTCTTTAAAGGTTGTAATTATGCAGTTATTCGCATGTTGGGGCAGTCTGAACAGGTGATGGCAGTGTCACCTGCTCCAGGTAAGAGTCTTAGTGCCTGCCAGGCGCACGCACAGGAGTCTGCTACCACGTACCTAACCCCGGTAAGCAAAGTGTTCTGCCCTCCCTGTAGGCCGAGGTCTAAGATGTCTATTCCTACACTAATAGTGACTCTGTTATCCCCCTCTCCCCCTTTGCTGCAGACCATAAAACCATGGGAAACGCAGAAAGTCAAAATGTAGAGCATGAGTTTTATGGAGAAAAGCATGCCAGCCTGGGGCGCAAGCACACCTCCCGCTCGCTGCGCCTGTCTCACAAGACCCGGCGGACCCGGCACGCCTCCTCGGGGAAGGTGATCCACAGGAACTCGGAAGTGAGCACGCGATCCAGCAGCACCCCCAGCATCCCCCAGTCCCTGGCCGAAAATGGCCTGGAGCCCTTCTCCCAAGAAGGCACCCTGGAGGACTTCGGCGGCCCCATCTGGGTGGACCGAGTGGATATGGGCTTGAGACCCGTGTCTTACACCGACTCTTCTGTCACTCCCAGCGTAGACAGCAGCATCGTCCTCACAGCAGCCTCCGTGCAGAGCATGCCAGACTCGGAGGAGAGCAGGCTTTACGGGGATGACGCTACATATTTGGCTGAGGGAGGCAGGAGGCAGCATCTCTATACATCCAACGGGCCCACTTTCATGGAGACGGCGAGCTTTAAGAAAAAACGCTCCAAATCTGCAGACATCTGGCGGGAGGACAGCCTGGAATTCTCACTCTCTGATCTGAGCCAAGAACATTTAACAAGCAACGAAGAAATCTTGGGTTCCGCGGAAGAGAAGGACTGTGAGGAGGCTCGGGGGATGGAGACGCAGGCAAGTCCGCGGCAGCTCAGCACCTGTCAGCGGGCCAATTCCCTGGGTGACTTGTACGCTCAGAAAAACTCTGGGGTGACGGCAAATGGGGGGCCGAGGAGCAAATTTGCAGGCTATTGTCGGAATTTGGTGTCTGATATTCCCAATCTTGCAAACCATAAGATGCCACCGGCTGCTGCCGAAGAGAATCCTCCGTACAGTAATTACAACACACTTCCCTGTAGGAAATCTCACTGTCTTTCTGAAGGTGCCACCAACCCACAAATTAGCCATAGCAACAGCATGCAAGGCAGAAGAGCAAAAACAACTCAGGTAAAGTGACTGAAATGTGTTTCATTATTTTGGAAACAGTGCATGACTCTAAATGCATGAGTTTGTTCTTAGGAGATTTCCCATCTTTTAATCGGGTTCTGCCCCACTTGCCCTGTGCCTGCTGCAGCTGATGCTGCTTTTCTAAGGATTCCTCCCTTCTGCTTTGCCCCTCTTATAGTGCTGTGGGTAAGGGGTGGGGATTCAGGGCAGTGTGTGCTAGGGGATGCTGTGGTAGGAGTGGGAATGAAGCTGCGAAGTTCAGACTGGGAAGCTGTCTTCACCAACTCAGGTCCTCAGCAGCACCCCACTTATTCATGCTTCCTTTATAACTTGGTGGACAGACACGCATGGTGGGTTGTGGAGTCCCGGAACTTACTTCTTCGCAGCAGCAGGTTGGAGGAGGCTGGTCAGCAGCTCCTTTGAGGAGGAGGCATTTTAAATTCAGGGCGGGCTCCGGTTGCTTGTGAGCTTCTCTCAGCGGCTGGCAGGCTTCTCTGCCTTACCAGGAGCCATTTCAATTTCCTGTTCCTTGCAATGCCGGCCAGCCCTGTCTCTGAAGGGAGGTGTAGCGGAAGGAATTAAATGGGTGGCTTCCAGTTCCTACTTTGCAGCCAACTAGTTGTTTGAACTTGGGCAAACCCTGATGTCTAGCTGTTCCTGTGAAGAACGGGGATAAGGGTGCTCACTGTGCCAGCCTCGGTATCCAGTGCATGGGACAGTAGGTGTGAAAACATTTTTAAAAAACTTGAAAAGTGTCTTGCGAATTAAAGGGAGATCTGTTACCTTAGCTGGCAATGATTACTAGGATTAGGATGATGAAGTGTAGAGCAACAGAGCTGGGTGTTGTAGCAGGGGCGGGAGGATCTCTGGAGCTTAGGAGTTCAAGTCCAACCTGGGCAACATAGCAAGACCCCATTTCTTAAAAAAAAAAACAGTCAAGCTATCCTGCATGTCTTGGTCTTTCTCTGGTGTTACTGTTCCCTGGGGCAGAGTTCAGGGAGTCTTGGCTTACTCTGAGGATGGGGAGGAAGTGGTTTGTAGGTGGGGCTTCTGGTTAAAAATCTGGATTGGCCCACTTGCCTGGAAAGGTGTGGCCAACAAGTGTCACTGCAGTCAGCACTCTGATCTGCCTAGTAGGAGATGGTGCTGCACCCTCTGACTTTGCTCTAGTGCAAGTCAAATTGCCTTTTGAGGTTAAGTTCTGTCGGAAAAGGGGTATAAATATAATGGGCATATGGTGGAGGACCTGGGAAGGGCTGAGGAAAAGAAAAGTGGCATTAGACTGTGTTCCTGCCCAATGATAAGTTCTGCTGATGGTGTCCACATCTGGCACCTTGGCTGTCTATCTTTTTACCTAGGGAGGACTTTGGCATGTTATTAATTTTCTTTTAGCTTCAACTTGTTCATCTGTCGAGAAGGGATAATACTGTCAAGTAGGGATAATAAGACTTTTTGAGGAATGGAATAACATGTGAACCATAGTGCCTGCTTCTTAGGAAACAGCCAGGAAAGGAGAATGTGTTAGCGTTATTATTTCTTTCGTTGTTAGTGGTGTGATGTGGGTTGAAGTTTAGTGTTTGTATCGAAATCTTGTGTCCTAGAAATGAATTGAGCTGCGAAGGTGGGCATAAAGCTTGCATCTGCAGCTGCTACCTAATTTTTAACCCATCCCTTCTGAGTTGAGATGGGAATGACAGAAATGACTGAGTACCCTCCCTGCGGTGCCCCCTGCCGACCCTGTGAGGGCCGCTCTTGCACTGTGAATTTGACAGGTCATGGAAATGAGTGTCCTATCAAAGGGTCACTGGAAAGGGACTGAAGGGCTGTCTTGAAGACACTGTCACATTGGTATTGCAGGACTGATTCAAAGAGATGGTCTGTCCCTTCAGAGTCTGGAGAGGGTGCATTGACATAGACTGTTAAAGTAAAACATTAACCTTTTACTTTACTTTTACCCGGCACAGTGCTGAGTTAGTACATACTTATGATGACAGCTCTGATGGCTATTCCAGAAAAAAAGAGTTCGAAAATTGCTTTGAAGGATGGGCTGATTGCTGGTGTCAATGAATAGCTTCCTACGGGGAGTACCGCAGAGGTGACCATAGTGGTATTCAGCAATGAGGTATGCAGCACTTTTGCTAGGACGAATCTGCAAACTTAATTGTCCAATCTCATACTCTATGTAAGATCCAGGAGGGGTGTTCAGCTGCATTCTGTCTCTCTATGTCCATGGTTCTAACACTGGGGACATCTAGACCTGTTTCCACATTCCATATTCCCCAACTGGCTGGCTAATGGGAGTGTGAGCCCTTGAGTTGTGGCTATCCAGAAGTGGGCAAAGCAAAGCAGTTCCCCTCTTGAGATCTGGTACCACTGAAAGTTCTCATGTGCAATTGTTATGTGAAATTTTCATTCTTTGGCTTGTTGCCGTCCAAAATGGTTAATATATGGGAGTGAGATCATCTAAATGTGGTGTCTCATAAAGTTACTGCCTAGGCAGCTTAATGTAATGCAGCGTGCAATGGACTCGGAATCCTAAGAGGTACATTTGCATCCTGGCTCGTCTGCTTACCCACCGGGTGACCTTGGGCCAGTCAGCTCCATCTAATGTGCCACAAGATCCTTCACTGTCCGGTCTGAGTGACACTGGCCTCCAGCAGGGCCCTCAGGAGAACCAAGTGGGACCCCATGCATGAAAGCCTGTTGTGGAGCCTCTGAAGTGAACGGAAGTATTATTTTTGTATTGACTTTATATGTTGAGTGAGGATCTTTAATGACTTGAAACAAACCCCAGAATTATGCACAACACTATCTACCCGCCCACATTTCCTAGTCTAAGTATGGCATGTTCACCCAACGCAATTTCTTGAGAGCCCACTATGTTCCAAACAGTGTATTTTAAGAGGCAGTGGGTGTGAAAGCTTCCTTGAAAAGAATGCTTTTTTTCTTTCTATTTTTTTTTTTTAAATAAAACTTTTTTGACCCAAGGTACCCAAGGGAGCTTGAATCATCCATATTAAAGTCTCCTCAGCTGCCCTGGTGATGTAGTTGAATCTGTGAAGGTCCTGTCAGCAGTTTACTCCCCAGAAAAAAGTTTTTGGCAGACATTTGGCCCCAGAGCATGGCCTTGAAGCCTGGAAGAAAATACGTTTTATTTGAAATAATATGAACAACTTCATTTGATTCGAAAATCATCACAAAAGGGCTTTTGGCCATTCTTCCTGTTTTTGTATTTGTTTAGCAGTTGGCTGAATTACTGAAACATGAAGTCATTGAAGTTCAAATTTAGGTTTTGAAAAGTGACACATATTATGTGCTCCAATGTCTGGCTCACTATTTTTGGTTTAATTCATATATTTGAGCAGGTATGTTGTACGTGGTTGTGTTTGTGTATGTGTACACAGGCATGCCGTGCATAGAAGTCTGGAGTCTCATGCTACTTTTAGCAGAATTTACTCCTACTGATTTCTGTAAAAGTTTGTCCCTTGGATTGAATTGATGGCTAGTTGGTTTTTTGGCTTGAACATTACTCTCTCTGTATTTCTTTGGTGACAGGCAAAGGAGGAGGCAGCATCTGGTCAAGCAAAGAAGAGGTCATTAGCCTATTTGAGCTTTTAAGTGGGAGCCTCTTGGTTATTTAACTTCCAGGGATCTCAGTGCCTCTTAAATGAGGCTGATGAGAGGATTCTGAGGGAATAAATGGGTCATGCATAAAACAGAAGCTCAGGACCTAGTGGTTATTGGTTGTGATGCCAATAAGTTTGCCTCATTTTTCTAGGGTTCAGCTCTCCTACGTCTCAGAGACTTTCAGTGGGTGAGTTGGAGAGAGAGAATGCTGTTGTTTGATGGAGTCTTGTAGCCAGGTTCTGTGTTTCTAAGGGAAGCTTTGGCTTGGAGCCACGGTGCGTGCTTGTGAGGGAGCTTCATTCATTCCTTGGGAGATGAAAGAACATGGCGCAGCTGCACTGAGCGTGTCTCGAGGCACCACAGCCATGGGAGGGAGAGCAGCAAGGAGGCCCTGGTCAGAGCCCCTGCCTGGGCAGTCAGGTTTGTGGGGTTCGCTGATGGGTTTCAGATACCTCAGCATTGCTAGAAATTAAAGAGTTTGGGTAATAAGGTCTCACAACTGGATTAAAACCCAGGCCCCTGACTCACTATCGGGGGTGCTTTCTGCCCCTGCTTGATCAGGTTTCAGCTTGTGTCCCCACATTTTAAAATCAAAGCCCTTGCCTCTGGCACAAAAACAAAAAAGGTCTTGCCTGAAAAGAAAATTATTTCTGCCCACTCCTATCGTCTAAAACCATGGTTACGGAGCTCGACGGTCAGAAAAATGACCCCAGAAGAGCCATTCCTTATGTTTTCTTTCCTTGATAAGCAAGTAATTGGAGGGGTCTTGAGTTCTTAGAAAAATTATGTTGATTTTTAATAATTTGTTTTGCAACTTAGCTTAAGTGGCTCAGAAATAAGTTGGGCTCCAAGATGAAAGTTGACTCAACAGTCGAGTGATTACTGTCCTTTGGTCCCAGGCTCCTTTGAGAATGGGATGAAAAATCTGTCCCTTTTCCTTAGATAAGCACATGGACCACCCTTCTGCATATCATTTCAGAGACTTCTGGTTAACAAACTCAGGTTAATTCTTCATGCAACGAAATATTTCCATGTAAAATCTATTTTTAAAAGAATCCCTCTCTTCCCTCTCTTTCTTCCCTTCTCTATCTTCTGTTTTTTTTCTTTATCTTTTTGTTTTTTTTCTGGCATATAAGTTAAACAGTGAGATATTTATTTTGAAATGGACCCATCCATTCTCCATAGGAATATACATATACATTTACATATATATATATATACACACACACACATACACACATATCTATATATATATCCTTTGCCAAATCTCTTTTTGGGGGAGTGGGGAGGTGGGTAGGTAGTGGAGGGCTGGCTTATGTAAGTAATTCTCAGACCCCTTTTATACTCATCAAAAGTATTTTGGACTCTCAGGAGCTTTTGTTCAAAGGGTGTTATCTATAAACATCACATTAGAAATTGAAACAAATGTAAAAAATACTTATTAATTCATTATAGAAGAACAACATGCCCATTGCATGTTATTTAAATTTTTTTATTCTCTAACATAAAAAATATGCAATGAGAGGAATTGTTTTATATTTTGGCAAATGTCTTTGACTTCTGACTAAAGAGAGACACTGGAATCTCATAGCCACTTCGGCATCCACTCTCTTACAATATGCTGTTTTGTTGGATTCTGTGAGCAAAATTTGACCTTGCATAGGTAGTTGGAAACAGAAGAGCCTCAAGGACTCCCTGGTAGTATCCTAAGGACTCTTGGCCCACTCTTGGAGAGCTGTCATTTATGCTAATATACATTGGGAATGTTCAGAGTTCCCTCCCCTTTTTTTTTAGAGAAGGGATCTTGCTGTGTTGTCCAGGCTGGAGCGCAACGGCTTTTCAGAGGTGCAACCATAGTGCACTCCAGACTCAAATTTCCTGGACTCAAATGCTTCTCTTGCCTCAGCCTCTGAGTAGCTGGGACTACACGTGTGTTACTTGCCCACCGTCCCTGGCAGTTCAGGCTTTTGAAAATCATGTTCAAAGTTTACTATGTGAGCAGAGAAAGTCTATGCCCTTTGTCTCAAACTGTGTCACTCACATCTGTATAATCCTTGGTTTTATAGCATGACAGAGGAGGAGGAAGGGGAGTTGGGACTTGAAAGTTGCCTGAGGAGGGCGGTGTGTCTCTGTAGGATGTGGCCATGAAGCCAGCCTGTAGTGAGTCTCTGACAGGGTCTCCAAGGGTCCCAGGGAGAATTTAGGAAACATCTGATGGGCCTTTCCCTTTGTCATTAGGCCTAGTCGGCTCTACATTACCTGTTGACAGTGTAACTAGCTTGGGCTCTACATGTAAAATAGCCCAATATATTTCTCTTGCATCCTCTAATTTAAAAAAAAGTTAAAGGAAAAATGAGAACTGCAGTCACATCTGCATAAGACATAATATTGATACAACTGGACTGCTTAAAGCTTGCAAATTTAAAGTTTATAGCTTGGACCAATTTGTCACCTCAACTTTAGTGTAATGTGAGCCGAACTTAGAAATGACTAAATCTTTAAGTCCAACTGAAATGTGTTCCAGGAGAAGCTGTTCTTCTTGTTCGGAGATTGTGGTGGAAAAAGAGCAGTAGTTAGTTGGTTCAGCAATTATTTTTGAAGTGCCCACACCATGCCAGGCCCTGTTACTGGTTCTTGGTATATGTCAACAAGAAAGATCCCTGAGTGCCGGGCTCGGTGGCTCACACCTATAATCCTAGGGCTCTGGGAGGCTGAGATGGGTGGATTGAAGCTTGAGATTAGGAGTTTGAGACCAGCATGAACAAGGGTGAGATCCCGTCTCTGGAAAAAAAAAATAGCCATTGTGGCGGTCCCCTGTAGTCCCAGCTACTGGGGAGGCTGAGGCAAGAGGATCACTTTAGCCCAAGAATTTGAGGTTGCTGTAAGCTATGATGCCATGGCACTCTACCAAGAGCCACACAGTGAGACTCTGTCTCAAAAATACCAAAAACAGCAAAAACAGACAATATCCCTGAGCTTATGAAGCTCACTGGGGTGAAGTGGGTGTGTGGCAGAAAATAGTTAGTATAGTAAGTGACATTCGGTGGAAGAGAGATGAGCAAGGTGAGGAAGCGGGGTGGGCAGAGGTGGGGGACGATTCCAGATAGGCTTGCCAGGTGGGCCCTCTGGAGAGGGCAGAATCTGGGCAGGGACTTGAAATAGAAGGGGAATTGGCTATTGAGTCCTAAGGTGGGAGGGGGCCTAGTACTTATGAAAAAGGGCAAGGAGCCCATTGTGGCAAGAGTAGAGTTGGGGCTGGGGAATGGGATGTGCTGCAGAGAAGTTGGCATGGTGACTGGAGGTGGGAAGGAGAGGGCTTCTATAGAGAAGAAGGTACTTGAGTGTTCCTGGAAGCAGCAAAGGTTGGACGTATTCCCTGGATTGAGCGGTTCGATTGCACTGGTGGGCGGGTAAATCCAAAACTCAAGTGCTGGAGCTGGATGTTGGTAGAAGGTCTTAAATCACTGTGTGGGGACACCCCCTCAATCCTGGGAGATATTCCTGGCAAGGGTGTGTGCAGTGGAAGGAAGATGGTTAGAAGAGAGAGCTTCCAGCCGAACCAGGGATCTAGCACTAGGAAGGGAAGAAAAGGGCCTGGGTATGCAATATATTAGGGGATGGTGAGGAGAGAAGACCACAGGGTGGAAGCACAAGTATGAAAAACCAGATGAAAGGGAAGAAGATGATTCACTTAATGCACACGTAAAGCAATCCTGATCAGGAGTTACCTGGAGCAGTACTCCAAGCCTTTGCCAACTTAACTTTGCAGTCTCTTTTTAGTAACAGTAATAATTTTGGTTCCAATGGCTGTAATTGAAAGAAATTGTGAGTCACTTTCATTGGGAATCATTAGAGGACAAGGAATGGGTGCTGGAAACATAAAAAGGTATGGAGAGATTGCCTTGGGAAAGGAAGGAGAGGGGAAAATAGAGCTGGTTCCCTATTTCTAGCAAATCAGGAATGGTAATTATTAATAATAGTGCCCAATAGTTACTAATTTACAGAGTGGATAACATCACCATTTTCTTAGTTTATTGAGGTGTTATGTGAATGTGAAAATAATTAACAAGCCTAATTAGTATTAGGCTCATACCAGCCTTGGTCAGCCTGTCCAGGTTCCTCGGAGGCAGCTTTTCTTCCATGTTGTTGGGAGAAACTAGTAACTCTGAGGTCTGGCAGTGCTGAGATGTAAGACAGAGAATGGAAATGATAGGAATTACAGTTAACCTTTTTTTCTTTTGAGATAGAGTCTCACTCTCTTGCTCAGGATAGAGTGCCATGGCGCCAACCTACCTCACAGCACTCTCAAGATTTTAAGGTCTATGATTAACATTTTTGAGTTGGTAGTATGTGTTGGGCATAGTTTGAGATGCTTTTCTTGGGTTAACTCAATCTCACTTCCTATGAAGTGTCTTACAAAGTAGGCACTGTTGCTGTCCCCATTATACAGACAGGGGAACTGAGACACAAACTGGTTCAGAGTAATTTCCCTAGAATTGATATTAGCTGTGCTGAGATTACTGAAGGAGTGTATACTCAGAGCCAAAGGTGGTATTTATGTGTGTGTTGGGAGCATATATATTTGGGGGATAAGAAGACGACAATAAACCAGGAACATTTTAGAATTTAACAAGACAAATAGTTACCATTTGAGATTTTTGCAAATCAAAATTTCTTTACCCTACTGAAATTTAGTTAATTCTGCATTATCTTTAGCTTCTCTGCACAGGTGTTTTAATTAAAGCTAAGCTAGATACAGCAGGAGAATCGAAGTGATGACCAAGAAAAGGGTTTCTAGTTGCATTCAACTTGTAATTTTACTAGTGTAATTTTAAAAGTGGCCATTTTGATTCTACAGGCTCGCTGAATTGTCCCAGGGCCTTTGCACTTTCTGACTCATTACTTTTTCAAAATTATGTTCATACATCGTTAATGCAGAACACCTCCCATGGTGGTAGTATTTGAAATCTCTTGTCAAAACAACTTGAACCTTACCACAATGTGTCATTAGTCCACATTCATGCTGGGTGACCCTCCAGTTTTCAAAACAGTGAAAATAGGCTTTGAATTTGCCTCTTGCATCCCCACTTTAGTACAGGAGCCCATGTAAGCATTTTTGCCCAGCTAAAATCGCTGGAAAAACTCACGCTCAGCAGCTGTTGCATGTTTTGGGCTACAGCTGGCCACTTGTGCATATATTCATTTTGGGAAACTGCCAGCAGAATGGAAATGGGTAAGTTCCCTGAAAATCTGGCTTGGGAGGATTTGTCCTGGGAGAGCAGGATGTAAGAGCCTTCCTGCCCTGTGACTGTTGTTCATTGTCGGAAGTCTCTTCAATGGAGTGTTTCTAATATGGAGAGTTTATTTTGAGTGTGTTCTGGAAATCTCTGCTGGATCATGCACTGTGTTTAGAATTACTTTTCTACCTAGCTAGAGTCTTACCATTTCCCTTGATTTCCTCTGACTATTTTGATTAAAATGTAGTATTTGAGTATAAAAAGGAACATACCTTGCCATGGCTGTGAAGACTGCTGAAGCTCCATTAGTCTATTCCTTGGTGTCCATCTCCTGTATTGTTTGCTGCTGGGAAGAGTGAGAAGGTTTACAGGTGCTTCTGGATATGGGGAGAATCCGGTTTCTCAGGTGCAAAGCGTACTTGACACTGATGTAGGTGGGGGCCCTTCTGAAAGATGGCCGGTAAGTTTGCAACACAGTGAGAAAAAGAACAGTGTTGAGTTCTGCTTCTGCCTGGGCCATTGCCATTTCCAATGGTGAGAGAATGAGCTTCTGGATATTTAGGAAATCCCAAGCTTCATGACTAAGTAAGGGCTGGGGTTAGGCAACCTACCTCTGTTTTCCAGTGGTTGGGTCACATATCAGTGGGGACATGTGTACCACTGAGCCTGAATAACCACTTGAGAGAAGGTGGGGTCATCCGGGATCACCTGGATCACAGATGCAAGAGCATTCCCCAGTGCTGACACCGAGTCTGTGCTCCCAGACTATGCAGGCCTAGCTGGGGTAGCAGGTCTCTTACCTGGAGGAATCACTTTGCTCAGTTTAGTGGCTATTCCAGAGGTGAGCATGCATGGTCTGGGCTGCTGCAGGGTTTGAAGTGTCAGTTGGCATGAGTAGATGTTCAGGTTTCACAAAGAGGTGAGTGTCTGTAGAGGCCTCAATGTGTAGTTTAAATAGAGGCTCACCTAGGGGTATTCTGTCAAGGGAAGGTTGTGGGAATATAGCAAACCACTAGGAGACATACTCTTGAGAGTTGATCTGTCAGGTGGGTCTCTGTCTTTCTTTTCTTCATCTTTTCCCCCTTTCTTCCATTTTTGGGTTTTAGCTCTTTGGCAGGCAAATCAAAGCAAATAGATTAATAGTCACTCAGCTTTTGCTTGGGGAAAGCCAGAAGAGCCATTGTGGGAGAACCAAGGGAGAAGGCATGGAGTTGAATATTTAGACAGAATCTGGCCATGTTGCCACATACCATGGCTGTGCAACCTATAGCTGAATCATGGGGCGACCACGTAATTGTGGAAAAGGTTCTGGGAAGCATGCGTTCCACCCCAGCCTGACATGACTTTCTCAGCCCCAACACCCTCATCTATTCATCAAGGAGATGGCTTTTCAAGTTCCTTTTTGTTCTGGAGTTCTGGGTATCTCAAGATGTATGGGATTACTTTCCCCTTCTTTGTCTGGGAATCTCTTAGGGATGAGGGATGTTACCTGTGTAGCTTATCTTTCCCTGTCTTACAGATAAACATCTCACCTCTTTGCATTTAAGAGGAATTATAGCTGATTCCTCTATGTATACCTAACTTCCTGAGGGAGGGCTGAGGCATATGAAAATGAATTCATATGGATCCAAAAGTTTGGGTAATTCTCAGATTCCTTGTCTTCCATGACTCATGGTTATCTGTAATAAACAATGATTGTCACACTTTCTTATTGTCTTATATAGACAGGGAAGCATACAGTAAGTGTCCCTGCTAGGGAGAAATGTAGGTTGATAATAGTGCTTTCCTGTTGGTGTAGAAGATTTTTGCTAACTCACTGGTCCTGGGTCCATCCATGGCTGTGCACAGGCAGGAGACAGACAGCAAAAAGATGGGACCAGCAATTACAGGTGTCTGCCTCTGAGCCACATTCACAGTTTCTTTGTCCTCCTTTAATTCCTCTGACTCCCAGGGATCTAAACCCCATTTGAAGTGGAGTTGATCCTTAGAAGCTCACCCAGCAGCCTCCTGCTGCCATTTCACTTTCTCCATTTCCTTTTTCCATGTCTGGCTTACCTCTTTTATTTATCCATGATGAAGGTGGACTTTGAACTATTCTAACTTAGAATTGACTAAGTGGGATTTTTGGAGATACGGGCATTGCACCTGTCTGGGCCTGTGTAGGACAATGTTAGGTTGTGGTATGGCTTATTCTGCCCTGCGGCCTTTTGCCAAAGATACGTGTCTGAAGCATCCATTTTTATGGCAGTTCTGAATATCCAGTTACTTTTTATGTGTTCGAATCATAATGAACTATTTCTGAGACTATATGCTCAGAAACTGGTGAAACCACCACACCAGATACTATAATATTTTACCATCTCTTCTTCTATGTCAGACTAATCCTCCCATTCCCTTCTCTTGGGAGTAGTCAGTCTCACTTCTTATCCAGAAGACTGTTCTAGTTGCCCTGTCCAATATTGCTGTCATTATCCTCCTTTGATTACTACCATTATTTAATTATTGTTTATGGAAATGCCTGTAGCACTTTAGAGCAATTAAGATTCTGATTTAAGAACAGACCTCTCTGTCCCGGATATGTTCAACTTGAGAGCAGGGGCAGCTTTGGAAGTTCCCAATGGTTTCAAGCTGGAAATTGATACCCCAGTATCTTGGCAGTTGCCCCAAGCTGTCACTTGGCCCAGGGGCAGCAAGTAGCCTGCCTCCGGCTCCTAGCATCCCCGCTTTGAAAGGGCAAGGTAATTGGAGAGCCTGCCTTGGAGCTGTGGGCCCCACAGACTTTTTTAGCACAATGCAGAGTGAGAGGCTGCTTGTTTTCAAGAAGCAAAGCTGATTAGAGGATGCGGACACTTGCCTGCTCCCGGGACATGGGGCCTCGCTGGGTGAGTGGGGTGAGGCGGTGTGCTAAGTAGTCTCTCTATTATAAAAGAGACTCCTAACCAGGCCTTTTATTTAAAAAAAAAAAAAATAGGCACATTGTGCCCCATGATTGCACCAATGTACACAATTATGATTTAATAAAAATTAAAAAAAAAATAAATAAAAGAAGAGGAAGAAGGTATCATCTGTAAAGACCTATTTGTCTATTGTCACTCCCCTACCTCTAGAACAACCAATCTGCCTGCAGAATTTCCTAGAGTCCGAGGCAGGCTGATGAAGGTGAGGGTGAGGGTGCTAAGCTCTCAGGATGGTGTTGGGAGAATCTCGGTATTAGACAAATGATACGCTCTTAGAAATGTTTTCTGTATATTTCTTGAACATTCTAAATCCTTTGCCCTCACACAGGGAAGCCTCAGGATTTCCCTTGTGGCTCTGCAGCTGGTCTGAGCACGTCCAGGGCTTGAGAAGGACATGGCCCAGGAAGGGTGGACGGTGGCCGCGCCCTGGGGATCTCCTGCACCTGCAGAGGCTCCGGCTGGACAGGCGGGAGTTCCTGGGCTTTTTGGCGTGATGCTCGTGGTGATGCTTTTCTCTCCCTCTCTCCTCCCCCCAGGATGTTAACACGGGCGAGGGCAGTGAGTTTGCGGACAGTGGGATTGAAGGGGCCGCCACCGACACGGACCTCCTGTCCAGGCGGTCCAATGCCACCAACTCCAGCTACTCGCCCCCCACAGGCCGGGCCTTTGTGGGCAGCGACAGCGGCAGCAGCTCCACCGGGGATGCAGCTCGCCAGGGTGTGTACGAGAACTTCCGAAGGGAGCTGGAGATGAGCAACAGCGAGAGCCTGGAGGAGGCGGGCTCTGCGCACAGCGATGAGCAGAGCAGCGGCACCCTGAGCTCCCCGGGCCAGTCGGACATCCTGCTGACCGCCGCGCAGGGCACGGTGCGCAAGGCCGGCGCCCTGGCCGTCAAGAACTTCCTGGTGCACAAGAAGAACAAGAAGGTGGAGTCGGCCACACGCCGGAAGTGGAAGCACTACTGGGTGTCCCTGAAGGGTGAGTGGGCGGAGCCCCGGACCAGCGGCTGCCGGGTGGGTGGGTGGATGGATGGAGGCGCAAAATTGTGCAGATCCGCCATGGATAGGTCGGGTAGTTTTGTTATCACATAGCGTTTGAGCTCAGGCTGATTAAAACAATTATCTTATTTAACATGACATCTACACTCTAGACACATTTTTAAAGGAACAATACAGTATTGCAGACTGTAGGCGCAGTGAGGGCAGATCCCCAGAACTTACTCATCTGAGAGAACTGATTAGTAACTTGATCAGTAACGCCCCCATTCTCCCCGCAAATGAGATTTTATTTTCTCTACCTTTTTTCACTGTTTATCTAGAGGAGCATCTCATGTCTACTTTTCTCGCATATACAGCTGGTTCTGATGACAGTTTCACAGAATGAGTTACATATTTAAAAAATCTTTTTGGACTCATTCAAGTTTGTGCTTTCACCGTGACTGTTTTGGAGGGAAAAGTCAATGGCTTGAATCCTATGAAGTTGCCTTTTTGTTTTCTTTTTTAGGTTAAAAAAGTAGTTAGAATATTACTGATTTCACAGGGTTCAACCTGATGTTACTGGAATGTGTAAACCATGTGTTTGTGAAAAAGTCACCAGCTCTGAAGATGCATATACAGAGACACGTGCCTGCCTGTGCGCAGAGGTCACTACGTTGTCATGCTTTTGTATGTTGCCATTCGGTGCCATTTTGCATACATTTGTGAAGTGCATGTATTTATTTTTGCGCCTATCTGCGTATGTCTTGGTAGTGTGGAAGTTATAGTACGTTTGTACACAAGCACTTTTTTGAGCATACTTAGAGTTTACATCATAAGCGAGGATTGAAGCAGAAGTAACATACGGGACTGTCCGGAAAGTATCCAGCCACAGTGATGACTGGATGCCATAGTACATGGCTGGATACTTTCTGGACAGCACTAGTATGTCAGAATAGGTTCGGATGTTTCATGAGACTGATGCAAGGGCTTACCAGTACCAAACCAGGCTATTTGCTGCTAGATTTTGCCACCTGTGGTTGGCTTGGGAACATCTCATCCTAGAGGTGTAGAGCAGCCTGGAACCCTGCTCAGGGCGTACCTGTGGGGTGACATGCAGGTGACACTTGCACAGTAGGGCTTGGGTAGGCCCTGGTACTATTGGCTATTGTGGCTGTTGCTTTGATGGCCGGTGTTGGAAGGGAAGGTGTTGGTTAGGATGTGAGTCTTGCTGCATGGCCCAAATACCCACAGTGCCAATGCCATAAGCACGACAGAACTTTATTCCCCTCCTGCCTATCAGTAATAGACCCTTCAAGGCTTGCGAGGCTCACTCAGGGACCCAGGTTCCTCTCCCCTGGTGTTCAGCTATTTGTAGAGCTTTGTCTTTTGGTGATTATTTGATGTAGTGATCCTGTCCCTGAAACACTCCTGAGTATCTTGTGGCAGCACGGTAGAGAACTGCTGCTGTTCCTTCTCACACGTGGCCTGCCCTGGTTTAACTTGGAGGCACCGCAGGGTGGTTGTATCTGAGGGCCTGGATCACGCCGGCTACTCTGTCATGGTGGTGAATGGGAGGAGATGGGAGGGAATTCCTCTTCCTCTTCCTCTTCCACCTTCCCCAGATGTGCACACCAGTGGACACCAATGCCTCTGTTCCTTTTGCCCATCATGGTGTTTATTTTATTAATTAGTGCCAAGTTCTTTTATTTTTTTGAGATAGAGTCACACTATGTCACCCTTGCTAAAGTGCCGTGGCACAGCTCACAGCAACCTCAAACTCTTAGGCTTAAGCAATTCTCTTGCCTCAGCTTCCCAAGTAGCAGGGACTACAGGCACCCACCACAGCGCCTGGCTATTTTTTTGTTGCAGTTGTCGTTGTTTTAACTGGCCTCAGGCTGGATTCGAACCCGCCAGCCTTGGTGCATGTGGCCCACGCCATAACCACAGTGCTCAGGTGCTGAGCCTAGTGCCAAGTTCTTAACAGCCCACTCCGAAGGCCACCTGGATGGCAGTCATGTGAGGATTCTCTGGGTCATCCCTGATACCTGCTGAATCACGGGTTTAGAGGCAGCCCCTGTGTTGGTTCACTAGGGCTGCCATGATAAGCAGCATAGACTGGCAGCTTAAATAACAGAAATTTATTGTCTCATAGCCCTGGAGGCTGGAATTTCAAGGTCAGGGTGTCCACAGGGTTGGGGTCTTTTGAGGCCTCTGTTCTCTCTTTGGTTTGGAGAAGGCTGTCGTTGTCCAGTATCTTCACACAGTCTTCCCTCTCCTTGGTTTTGTCCACATTCCTTCTTCTTGTAAGGACTTTGCTCATCTTGGATCAGGGCCTCCACCCTGTGATCTTAGATTGCCTTAATGAGGTAGTGAAGGTTAGGACTTCATCAAAGGAATTTGGTGGGTTACAAGTTCATCTCATAACAGACCCTAAATTTTGGTTCCCAGGTGATTCTTACTCTAACTTCGAAAGCAGCAATGTTGGTGGCATAGATAAAAATACTTAGTTGACTTTTTTTTCACTTGGACTATAGCAGAGGGGCTCATTTTGTTTTTGGTCTTCCCTCAGAGAATAAGTGACCAAGGAAGCAAGGGTTTGAACATTCAGGAGTACAGCTTGCAGGCCCACTTGGGGAGGGACCTTTGCCTTCTTGGTGACCCAGATCAGGGTGACACAGTCTGTCAGGATCAAGCCCAGAACACAGAACCACAGAGTCCTTCATGCATTGATCCTGACAGGTCCCCATTATGTGTTGACATCCTTGGGGCTTTGTCCTTGCCACTCAAAATCAAGTCTTGCGGCTGACTTTTTCTTAGATATTGAGAAATAAAAAGCAGAACAACTGGGAACTGTGAATAGTTTTTTCTCCAAAGATTCTTTCACATAAGACAGCATTATTAATTAAAAAAACAAACAAACAAAAAGACCCCCCAAAAAACAGTTTCATCTGGAATCAGCCTCTGGAGTAGACAGTGGAAGAGCATTCAGATTATGTTCAAATAAAGATGGAGGTAAACAGATTTTTGTCAGGGAGTTTGTGCTTTTTGGATCTGTTGCTTCATGTGTGTCTGAAAAGTGGAAAGAGTTGATCATTGGGTAAAAGCTGATTTCAATTACCTACTGTTTTGAGGATTCTAAAACAAAGTTGAAAAGTTATACAAATAACTATTTGGGAAGACCATACACATGTTTGAGATATGCTCATATTAGGATTGGGGCACAACTCTTTATTTTTTGAGATAAATTCTCACTCTGTCCGCCAGGCTGGAGTGCCATGCCTCAGTCCAGACCTCAGTCTCCTGGGCTGAAGCAATCCTTTTGCCTCAGCTTCCCAAGTAGCTGGGACTATAAGCACATGCAACCACACCTGGCTAATTTTTCTATTTTTAGTAGAGCTGGGGCCTTGTTTTTGGTCAGGCTGGTCTCAAATGCCTGAGTTCAAGAGATGCTCCTGCCTTAGCCTCCCAGGGAGTTAGGATTATAGGTGTGAACCACTGCACCTGACCATGTGCCCTAATTTATTATCCACAGATTTCCTTCTCTGTTTTTAACCTATAGTAAGTTAGTGTGTTGCTTCTTTTGTGTTAAAAACCTACTGATCATGAGAGTATTGTTAGTCGTGAAGATTATTCAGAGCAGGGTTTCCCAACCGTGGTCCTGTAGGCATTTTCTCTGTAATCCTTTGTACAGGGGGCTGCCCTGGGCATTGTCGGATGCTTGGCAGCTGCCCTGTCCTCTGCCCACCAGGTACCAGTAGCATCTCCTCTCACGTTGTGACAACCCCAACTGTTATTGCTAAATTTGCTCTACCACAAGAACTTCTGATTTAGGAAAGAATAATCTCCCCGTTGTTTGTTTTCTTCTTTATCTCGAATCTATGCTAGTTCAAGGCATGAAAATAAGAGGTATCGTTGAGTTTGCTATTTGATGTGCCTGTTCCTGAGAAACCTTGAGATCTTCAAAATTCCAGGGATGTGGGGAAAAATAGAGTTAGGGCAGATTACTCAATAGGCATATATTTTAAAGTATCTGCCTATAACTTTTAAACCCCAAACTAAAAACTAACTTCTCCTAAAAGTCTCTAGGAGACTTTAATAAATGACATATGACTTCATCTTTTAAAAAACATTAGCATAGGATGTGACCTTTGAAAAAAGAAGCAACTATAACTTGAAAAGGCAGAAGGATTGAGACTCCTTGATTTGTAGAGACAAGGTTCAGTGTGAAACCCTAAAGCTCAGGAGCACTGCACAATTAGGACTTGACAGCAGAGCCTGTGGTCAAATTATTTTGGGGAAAACATGTGAAATAGGTGCCACTTCAGCTGTGTGTAGGGACATAGCATTCAGCAGTCATTCCATGGTAATGAGAAATAATATGGGTTAGGAAAGGATGCCTGTGAACCAATGTGACTTCTATTGGTCTGCATCATTCTCCATTATTAATTGCATATGAGTAAATTTGCTTTACAGGCTTGAATTGTAGCTGAACAGATCATAATTTCAAGGGCTTTGCCACTCTCATAAAGTGTGGTGCTTGATTGTGGTAAGGTAGATGGTGAAAATTAACAGAGTAGCTCCTGCTGAAGTGGAGGGAAAGTCATAAAATTGCACCTAGACTTTCCCTGAAATTGGGTTCGGTAGTTGAGAGTAAGTGTTCAGCTAGTAATTGCTATTAAAATGAGCTTCAAGTTTAGGTGATGATGGAGGGAATCTCTTGAAGCTACCTTGTAACAAGCCTATGAAATATTCTGTGGCTACTGTCACAATGCCATGTGACAATACCATTAAGTACGGACCAGGACTCTGGCTTCCTCCATCTGTGTGCCATGCATTTCCTCTTTCAGTAAGGATGAGGACATGGTTTATTTCTGGAAAAAAAATTTCCATAGATAAATTCTTAGGCCAAAAGTATCTTTGCTTTCCTTTTCCTCAAAACATTTCAAGCCATTATTATATATTACTTTCTTCAAGGACAGGAGCCAGAAACCCAGTCCATTTTCTGGAGATTCCTGATTGCATATCATGTGGGACATTTTGGAATGGGCTTCAAACACTTCCAGTCCTCAGGCAGTGCCAGTTCTGTTTTGTAGAACTGTGTTTGTACCCAACACTGAGCAAAGGGGCCACAAGATCCCCAGGCATATTAGGAGACCTGTAATCAAACGTTCCAAAACAGAAAGTGAGTTGCTGGAGGAACTCATGAGGCATGCTTAAACAAGTCCCATGCAGGATGAGAAACTGTGACTTAGGATCTTTGTCCTTCTGTAGGCCCATCCAAGACTTGCATCCAAGCATGGCCCCATTTTCTTTACTTCTTGGGTATGACACTCTTTCCTTCTGACGGGGCACATGTGCTAGGTTCCACTGCAGGCTTTTTGTTGCCAAAGCTCCGATTACTCATACAGACCTGTGTTGTGTTTCTTCAGGATGCACGCTCTTTTTCTACGAGACCGACGGCAGGTCTGGAATAGACCACAACAGCATTCCTAAGCACGCCGTCTGGGTGGAGAACAGCATCGTGCAGGCTGTGCCCGAGCACCCCAAGAAGGACTTTGTCTTCTGCCTCAGCAACTCCCTGGGTGATGCCTTCCTCTTTCAGGTTGGTCGGGCTCGTGCTTTGCAGGGCATTACAAACCACTGAACTGAAACCTCTCTTTCCCCTACATACTCTACACTTTTTGTCCTGTTAGTGGTGGAATTTATCTGTTGCTCATTATAGAAACAAAGATGGTGAATGACAAAATAAACATCTGTACTGAATTCCAGGAATGAGAGACCTCATCCAAAGGGTTTCAAAGTGAAGACCGAGAGGGGTTAAGAGATGAATGTGAGAAACTTGCTCTGTGCGCTGTAGGTTGAATGATTCCTTAGTCCCAGTAACATTTCTCTTGCACTTTAGATAGGGATCATGAATTCCTTATTTTAGACATGATTTGAGCTGTCAAAAATTTTTGTCATAATATATTCTTTTCTAATATGAATCATAAAGTAAAATAATGACATCCCAGAAATGGCTGGCTCTACCTAAACATTTTATATTTCTCATCTTATCAGAACTTTTCTACCTCGCATTCTTGAAGTTTGACTGTTTAAAAAATACTTCCCTGCTAATTGCTTCAGGGTTAACATTTGCTTTTATGGGGAACCCTTTGAGTTTGGATATTTGTAATAAATTCTGTATGAACATTTTGTGGTATTATTTTAAAAGACTTTCTTTATTCTATTAATAAAGATTAATTACTTTGATAATTACTTTATCAAATCTCTACCCCATGGTTTCTGTGTACTGTGCACAATACTGTTGAGAATACCAAGAAATTTTTGACAGTTCCTATCCTTAATATTGCTCATGTATTTTATAATGGGAGGGACAGACATAGGAATAAATCTTTATAATGTGGTAAGTCCCAACAGTGAATTTTAAAGGAGATGCAGGAATAAACAGGGTGAAATGAACACTGAGGATATCCCATGAAAGGACAGAGCTGGAACAAAGGAACGAAGGGGAGAAATAATTTTTTTCACTAAGTTTCTGGCTTTGCCCTCTATAGCTATTTCTGTTTGTACAATTAAAGTAAGAAATATAAAGTGATAATTTTGTTTGTATGAAGACAAGACATCTGTGGGGTTTTTTTTTTTTTTAAATCTGTGATGTAAAGCACACAGAAAAGGGGATACATAAAACATAAATATATTGCTCAATGAACCATCTCAAAGTAAAAATGTAACTACCACCTAGACAAGAAATAGAAGTTTCAGATGTCCTAAAAGCTACCTCCTGTCCCCCCTACCCCACCTCACCTGCAGCTTATTGAATGTAGTGATTGTATCTTTTATTATTCAAGCAAGGACACTTTTGTTTATCTGGGAATGACTTGATTTCTCCTTCATTTCTGAAGGGCAGTTTTGCTGGGTATAGAATTCTTAATTGGTAGTTTTATTTCAGGGCCTTGAACATAGCATTCCACTCCTTTCTGATCTATGTAGTATCTGATAAAAAAATCAGCTGTTAATCTTAGGAAGATCCTTTGTTATGTGATGAGTTGCTTTTTCTTGGCTGCTTTGAATATTTTGTCTTTGTTTTTAGTAGATGATTATGATGTGTTTAGATGTCAGTCTATTTGAGTTTACCCTATCTGGAATTTAACTTTTTTTTTTTTTTTTTTAATGTATGGGGGGTGTGTGTGTGTGTTTAAATTACATTTGTAAAGTTTTTGGCTATTATTTTTTCAAATAGTTTTCTTGATCATTTGTTGCTTTCCTCTTCATTTGTAACTTCTGTTCTATTTGAATTAGTATGATTAATGGCATCCCACAGGCCTCTGATCATCTCTCTGATCATTTTTCTTCGTTCTTTTTCTATCCTATTCTGTAGACTGATAATTTCACTTAATCTACTTTAAGTTCACTAATTCTTTTTTCTGCCTACTCAATTGGTTCTTTAGCTCTTCTGGTTATTCTGTATTTTAACTCTAGAATTTACATTTGGTCTCTTTTAAAAAATTTAAAAATTTCTTTGTTGATTTTCTTTGTTTGATGAGATAATCATTCTTTTTATCTTTAGACATGATTTTTTAAAGTCTTTGAATATATTCAAAATAGTTGATTTAAAGTTTTTGTCTAACACATTCAACATTTGAACTTCCTCAAAGATTATTTCCATTGATTATTTCCTTTTCCTATGTATGAACCATAATTGACTGTTTCTCCACATGTCTTATAATTTTGGTTGTAACAGTACATGTTAAATAATATGATGTGAAGGACTCTTGAAAGCAGATCCATTCCCTATTCTTCAGAGTTTGTTGTTTGTGGTGGTGCTTTGTTTTGTGTCTTCTGAAATCTATAAAATGTTTCTAGATCATAGCTGGATTTTGGCTATTCTTGCCTTACTACAGATTAGATGATTATGCTCATTGATTTTAGGAAGTCTCCTTTTTTGTTCTTATACATTTCTGGTGTGAATTTTTGATAGGACCTTCATTGCCATAAAATTGCTACTAGAATCTAAATACCCAATAGGTCATGTTGAATAGTTTTTTTTGTGTGTTTCTGTGGTAACATAAGACCTTATTCTTGAAAACTTGTATGTCTTTTTTTTTAATGGTTATATTTTTATGCTACATTGTGGTATAGAGCACAAAATGAAACTTTTCAAAGGAAATTACTGCTGTTTGGGAACCATGAAGGCATTTTCTGCCTTGTGCTTATTGTAATCCTTATAATTCTAGAGGAAACAAATTTGAATGAAACCTGTGTGTATAGGGGTGAAGCTAAATCAGGGGAGATCAGCTATGATTGTGAAATAATTTGTAGGTTATGCTAGCCTCAGGGCTCAATTCAGTGCACACAGTTTCCAGAGCCTTCATGCTATTGATTTGATGCCTTTACTCAAATAACCACAGATTTGCCTATGGAAGGAGATTTAGGGTACCAGCAAAAGTAGAAAGAGGATTTTGTGTGCTGGGTGGGGATAGGAATGAGCATGAATATTAGAGCAGTTTATATAGAAGTGCTGCATAAAAAGTGTTGTTTGCAAAGTGAGGCTATAACTCTTGCATTTAAACTAGTATTTTAAATAGAGCTCTTTATTCTAACTTGAAGCCAGTGACATCCCCTACCACCTACAAAGTGTAGTTTCATGTTGGGCCTTCATTTGTCCATTACCTGAGGGTTTCATTCACACTTCAAAAAAGCTCACCCACTTCTTTGGTAACGTATGCTAATATTAGTTTTAAATTTTTACATTATGCCTTGAGAACATAGGTATCAGGCAGAATAAGAAAGATGCCTGATTGAGTAAAAAAATCATATGAAGTCATATATCTAAAGGAATGTAGAAAGTGGTTATCTCTGCGAAGTGATTGCCTCTCCTTCTGCCGAAAGTTTTCTTGGCACTTTGAAAGTCACTTGTATGTGGGTATTGCACATATTAAAAAGGGTTGGGAGGGGTAGCTCATGCCTGTAATCTTAGCACTCTGGGAGGCCAAGGTGGGAGGATCGCTTGAGCTCAGGAGTTCAAGACCAGCCTAAGCAAGAGCAAGAGCAAGACCCCATCTGTACTACGAATAGAAAAATTACCCAGGTATCATGGTGGGTAGCTATGATATCTCCATTGTCCATAGGTAAAGTGATTTGTTAATATCTACACAGCTAGCAAGTACTGAAGCTGAGTTTGGAATCAAGCTTTCTAACTGGGAGTGACCATGGGCCTTTATCCTCCTCAAAAATATAATGCACAATTTTGTACCATTTAATTATATATTTCTCTAAATCACCATTGAGTGATTTTATTCTTTACAGAGAAACTCAGTTTTAGACAAGTACTTGGAAGGCTGAGGCAGAAGGATGGCTTGAACCCAACAGTTTGAAGTTGCTAGGCTGCTGCCATGGCACTCTAGTCTGGGGCAATAGAGTAAGATTTGGTCTCAAACAAAAAAGAAAGATTCATAAGTTAAAAAGAATAATATCCATACCATTAAGTTGAATCACAGCTTGAAGGTGATAATGCAGTTAAGAGTCTGATAGATAGCAAGTGCTCAATAAATGTTACAGTGACCATTTAATAATAAAGAGAAAGAGGCTGGTTTCTAAATAAGTATCTTCATAGAAATTGAGTGTGGCTTCCCTGTGAAAAGGCTTTGAGTTTCATCAGGCTCTTGGATTGCTACATCTGACTCTATGCACATTTCTTGGGCAAAAGCAGCTAAGTGAGGGAAAACTTTGGAAATCTTCTTTCACAGGGAGGTATCAAGTAGATGCGGTAGAAAAGATTTTAGAGGGAAGCTAGCTGAGGTTGCTCATGCCTATAATCCTAGCATTCTGGGAGGCAGAGGCAGGTGGATAGCTTCTTGAGCTCAAAAGTTTAAGACCAGGCGGAGCAAAACTGAGATCCTGTCTCTACTAAAAACAGAAAAAAGAAAGAAAAAACTAGCTGAGCATAGTGGTGTGCACCTGTAGTCCCAGCTATTCAGTAGGCTGAGGCAAGAGGATTGCTTAAGCCCAAGAGTTTGAGGTTGCTGTGAGCTATGATGATGCCATGGCATTCTACTCAGGGCGACAGAGTAAGACTCCGTCTCAGGAACAAAAAAAAAAAAAAAAAAGACTTTAGCATCTTGGACTTAAATTGACTCAAGGTCAGCTTCCTTCTCGATGTAGGCACCATCTCTGGAAGGTCCCTCCTACCAGGTTAGCTTACCCACTGGCCAGCCACTTGCATTCCAGGGTTTATTTAGCTTTCCAATTGTCTGTTTTTTTAGCCCTAAATTCTAGGAAGTTCTTGGTCATGTTGAGAGACCAAGACTCTTGGAGTCTTCTGGTGATTCTTGCCATTTCCTTGGGGTTTCATATTCACTGCTGGAGTCTAGCGTAGGTGTTCCTATCCTTTCTCATAACTTCTATTTTATTTCATTTTATTTTTAGAGATGAAGTCTCACTGTGTTGTCCAGGGTAGACTGAAACTCCTGGGCTTGAGTGATCCTTCCTCCTCAGTCCCCCAAGCAGCAGCTATAGCGACTGTCAGGCCTTACACTGTGCCTGTGCCAGGCCTTACCTCCTGCCTGGTCTCCTCATCAGGCCACCCTGGCTGAGGTCCCTGAGCCATTCTTCCCATTTTTATTTGTAAGTGTGCTCCGAAGTGAAGCGTCCTGGCCTCCAGGTGGTCTGTCCCCACACCCTGCAGTGAGGCATCTGTTGCTCTTGTTTCCTTCACAGTGTTAGAGTCAATGCCTTTAATTTATTAGAACCACTTCAAATTATTGACTCAGATTGAGCTTACGGTTTCTTAAACCCCCAGCATCAATGCTTATTCAACAAGATCTTCCCATTTTATTTTAATAGATTTTTTGCAAAAGTTCCAAAGTCAGAACTTAAATTTTACCTCTTTGAGATGTTATCCTTGTGACTTTTGTCCTTCTAATGATCCTTTTGAAATCATCTCAGGTCCCTAGTTGAACTTTCCGGGTGTTTATATCCCTCTTAACTTTACCTTAGCCACAGCTTTGTCCTTTTACACATTGACTCAGTCCATAGCTGAGTCCTATTTTCCCAGCACTGTGGATCATATCCCTGCCCCTAGCCAATAATTTAGATATATTGACCTTTGATTTTGGCATTGACTAGTTGTGGGCAAGGGCCAACTGTAGGGTGTGAACAGCCCCAGCCACATATTTTTTTATGGAACCGTTATCTATATAAAGCATTTGGCCCACACCGGATTCACTTGTCAGCACCATTCTGGTGGCCCGGTCTCAAGCAGTCTTGTGAGAGAAATTCCACACAGGCTTTTGGAAGCAACCTGCTAGTCACAGACACACATTCAAGAGCTTAGGGCATCTTCTGGACACCACAGAGTGGAGTGGTACAGGTTGAGAGCGCTACCTGAAGGGGAGAAATGATATGATGGCACCTCTGGACCCTGCCCTTTCCTGGCACCCAAATTTTAAGAAGAGCATTCTAAACTAGGGGGCTTCCTGAGGTACAAAGACCCGGATGGGGCCCTACTTTCCTACCTCTTGGGAGAGTGCTCATGGAGAATGTGGATGGTGACATGTGGAATGAATACACAAGGCTGGAAATCAACTGGAAATATAATTCCCTGCTGTTGGTACACCAGAAGTTTCCATACACTGCAGAGATATAATTGTGGTTGAGCTATATCTTAGTATATGATTTGTATACTTTATGTATTACGAAAATAATATGTTATTAATAGTATTGTCTTCCATTTCTTACATTATTTTAAATTTGTATTAAATCAACACGAACAAAGTTTAAAAAGAGTTCAGTTAGATTTATTTATTTATTTATTTATTTATTTATTTATTTATTTATTTGAGACAGAGTCTCACTCCATTGTCCTAGGGTTGAGTGCTGTGGCACCATTAGAAGCTCAAACTCCTGGGTTCAAGTGACCTTCCTGCCTCAGCCTCCCAAGTAGCTGGGACTATAGGCCCCTGCCACGACATCCAGCTAATTTTTCTATTTTTAGTAGAGATGGGTTTCACTCTTGTTCAGGCTGATCTAGAACTCCTGAGCTCAAGCAATCCACCTGCCTCACCTCCCAGAGTGCTGGGATTATAGGCTTGAGCCACAGAGCTGACCCAGTTAGCCTTTGAGAAAGGCATAAAGTGAAATTCTCTTTTCCTTCTCCCCACCCCCCCTAACCAGCCTCATTCCCCAGGAGCAAGTGTGCACAACTATTTTAGCTGATGTTTTTATTTTTCTGTTTGTGTTCTTGCATTTACCCTCGTTTCTCATTAACATGCTTATATTGCGTTTTCTTAATGGATTTTAAATATGAACTATTGACTTTTGGTTATGACAAATGACTAGCTGTGTAATATACAAATTATCCTTTCCTTATTTTCTTACATATAAAATTTAGGGTTATAAATATAAAATTTATACAAATTTAGGGTTAAATAATAGTCGATGTTGTTAGGACCATATAAATACCATTAGCTGTTAAGCCAACTAGTGTACTATGATTTTATTTCTTTTTTTGAACAATCTTTTGATTTTGTTTTTCTTGTAGTTAATGACTGCCTATTTTTTGTTCGTTTGTTTTAATTGGCTTATTTTTCTGGTTACACAGCATTGATATTTTCTAAACCCCAGTGCATTAGGTAGTTGGTTTATTTTTACCTCTTTCTCATGGACGGTTGCTAGCTAGACCTTAGGTATGATAGTTTCCCTGGAATTTTTCTCTTGATCATCCTAGCTATATTCCTGGATTTCAAATCTTCCTTTTCTTCTTAACAAACGCCTTCATTTTAACGAAAAGAACCTATAGTAACTTCTTCACAAAATGGTACATATTTGAAAATGTCTTTTACTTGAATCATATCTGACTACTTTGGAGTTTCGGCTTGGAAATCATTTCTCCTTGGTTCAATTATTTTCCAATAACATTCTCATTTCTGCTCATCTTGTGTGTGCTTTGTTTTCTTTTTTTCCTCTGAAGAATTTTAGAATCATCTCCCTTATCGTTGGTGTTCTGATCCTTCACAGTGATTTGCCTTGTATTGAAATTTTAATTTTCATTAATTTTTTTTCCCCCCGAGAGCTCATTCATCCTTTGTTCTTTCTTTTCCTCCCTCTTCTCCTTTTCCTCCCCCCTCCTTCCAGTCTCATTGTTCTTTTTTTTTTTTATGGTAACCTGTGCTTTGGGGTACTTGTGTATAGCCCAGATTCTCTTGTATCTCTGAGGGTACCCTGATTTTAGGGAACCTCTCTGTTTCAGGCATGATTCTCCTTGCTCCTGCTGCATTTTCTTCTGTGTGCTTTTGGTCTGTGCCTTTCATGCTGGAGGCTTTCAGCAAACATCTGGTCGTGCTTGACTGTCGGATCGCATTTATGTGTGAGATACCAGAGAGCTGCTTGGGTATCACCTGTGCCCATTATAAGTGATAGAGCTTTTATAGCATGGGCAGATTATAAGTGGCCCATGCTATAAAAGGGACTCCAGTTGACCATATTCTATGGTCTTTACTTGGAGGCCACTCAACTTTGCCAGAGATTCACTGGGCAGTCTTCTGTTCCTCTCCTATGTGCAGCAAAAAGCCTCTGCTTCTCGTGTATGGCTTCATGGAGTCTGGAGCTTCTGTTTTTCTCTGAAGAATGAACCAAGGTGGGTGAGGGGGTGTTGAGGTGAGGGTGGGAGGGGTGCTCAGTTACAAGACTCTCTTCAGACTTGGCGCCTGTAGCTCAGTGGCTAGGGTGCCAGCCTCAAACACTGGAGCTGGCGGGTTCGAACCCAGCCTGGGCCTGCCAACAGCAGTGACAACTACAACCAAAAAGTAGCCAGGCGTTGTGGTGAGCACCTGTAATCCCAGCTACTTGGGAGGCTGAGGCAAGAGAATCACTTAAGCCCAAGAGTTTGAGGTTGCTGTGAGCTGTGACGCCACAGCACTCTACCGACAGCAACAATGAGACACTGTCTCAAAAAAAAAAAAAAAAGGACTCTATTCAGTGGGGGAGGAGAAGCTCATACTAATTTCTCTTTATAGACATTAAAAATGATAGATTAATTAAGTTTATATAAATAAAACTCTTAAATATGGTACATGTGGAACCAATCAGAAAAAGTCTTTGTAGAATCTATATAGGAACTTTATTTTCCATCTAGCCTCTTCAAAACTTACTCTTTTTTGTTCCTTTTAAAATGATAAAAGGAGTTTGATCCACTTTGCGATTATTCTTATGCTTCTATGAACTTGAATTATCCAAGTTTTAGTTTCCTGAATTTGACATATGTTCCTTAGTGTTTCTCTTGTTTAAAATGAATTTCCCTTTTCCTGCCACTCACATAAACCATTGATTATCTAAAATCACTGAGTGTCCTCCATGCAGTTGGATAATTGAAGCTAGATCTATTTAAATACATAATGAATACCTGAGCTTCATCTTAAGTCTGTACTCAAAGGGGCTTTTATGCAAATTGCATTTTTTGTTGATTATATTCCACGGTTGGCATGAACTTTGCTTATTCTCTTCACTGAACTTAATACAGTATGTACAGCATCACAGGAAGGCAAAGGAAGAATCACAAAGCCCACTCCCTCTCTCTACCTGTCTATTGCCGTTTGTTTAATGGAAACTGATGGGTAGGGGCAGGATCAGCAGGTGACATTGGGTGGTGTCCCCTTCCCACCTTTGCGACCATTGGATTCTGATAAAGGGACCTATTGTGGACGCAGGATGCCTAACTGAATTTGCCTGGTTTAAGAAGGTGAGACAAGGCCAGTGACTTTGAGTGGGTTTTTCTAGCATGTCAGATTTTATTTTATTTTATTTATTTATTTTGAGACAGAGTCTGAAGCTGTCACCCTGGGTAGAGTGCCGTGGCGTCACAGCTCATAGCAACCTCCAACTCTTGGGCTCAAGTCATTCTCCTGCCTCTGCCTCCCAAGTAGCTGGGACTACAGGCGACCATCATTGTTGTTCGGCAGGCCCAGTCTGGATTTGAAACCGCAGCTGTGGTGTATGTGGCTGGCGCCTTAGCCGCCTGAGCCACAGGCGCCGAGCCAATTTTTCTATTTTCGTTACAGACGGGTCTTACTCTTGTTCAGGATCCACCCATCTCGGCCTCCCAGAAGGCTGGGATTGCAGGTGTTAGCCAACACAACACACCTGACCCTTTTGGGGCTTCTGATATCACTTACTTTCAGACAGAACCACCTAACCCAGCTCTCTGTAAATAAGTTGCCTTCCAAATCCCCTGGTGATGAATTCCAACAGCTCACAACAATATGATCAGGACTGGTCAACAGGTGAGATTCTAGCTGACTCCATCCTGGTCTCTGCACTGACCTGAGAGCCCTGAGGTCTTTCAGTGGACAATCTCCATTATCTCCAAAGTCAACATAGTAGAGGTCATAGTTCCCATTTTCCAAGGTGCCAAGGATCTGGGCTCGATACCAGGAACCATTTGTAAGTAAAGGTGCTGCTACGATGTCTCCTATGTGCACAGTCAAATCTTCAGGCTAAACATGGGCATGTCGGGAAGGGACAGAGTTACAAAGCAGTAGGCTAATAAGCAGGGAATGGCAGGAGACAGACAAACAAGTAGATGCCCCATAGGAAAAGGGAAACACCAAGTACTACAATGAAGAAGATGGACCCCTTCTTGTCATACCCCAGCCCTGCCCCTGTGGCAACTCACCAGGCTATTTTCATAGTGCTGGGTCATCTCATTGACAAGCTTATCTAACTGCAGGCTGCGGGAGCCAATGATCTGGATCCAGAAGTGGTGAGGGTGTTCAGAGGCAGAGACATACACTTCTAGGTACTCGTCAGCATGGAAACTGAAGTCAGGGCTGGGGACTGAACACAGGGACAGGGATGGGATCTGGTTGGAACAGAGGCTGCATCAGGGGAGCAAGAGGTATAAATACTGAATGGCTGTCACCATTTTAAAATGGCTGAAAGGACGACTGGATGAATAATACCACAACATTCTAAAGAACCACACTAAGGGGAGGCACCTGTGGCACAAAGGAGTAGGGCGCCGGCCCCACATACCAGAGGTGGCGGGTTCAAACCCAGCCCCGGCCATAAACTGAAAAAGTAAATAAATTAATTAAATAAAATAAAGAAAAAATAAAGAACCACACTAAGCTATCCTCTGTATCCCCCATGTAATAACAGTTTACTTGCTTAGTCATGTGTCATGTATTCAAATCAGTCATCAATCATAAAGGACGGTGAGTCCTCCAGAGCTAGCTGTAGCTTGGATTAGTAAAAAAGTATGTGGACAGCAAAAAACATGAGTTGTCCCAGACGCCATTCTACCACTGACTCTGCAAGCCTGGTGCCTGGCCCTCTCTTCCTATGCCAATGCCATGTGTAGGAAAGAAAGCTCACAGCCTTTTCATTCTTCTTGAACAGTGATAATTTTCAAAACAGTAAGGAGATAGGCAAAAAAAATCTGGGAATTTCACTTGTTCAAAAAGTAGGTCTAGGGTGGTGCCTGTGGCTCAGTGGGTAGGGCGCTGGCCCCATATACCGAGGGTGGTGGGTTCAAACCCAGCCCCGGCCAAACTGCAACAAAAAATAGCCGGGGTGTTGTGTCTGGCACCTGTAGTCCCAACTACTCGGGAGGTTGAGGCAG
>CAUYRH010018895.1:0-17618 GCA_963574655.1 Perodicticus potto
TACAACCAAAAAATGGCTGGGCGTTGTGGTGGGCACCTGTAGTCCCAGCTACTTGGGAGGCAGAGGCAGGAGACTTGCTTGAGCCCAGGAATTGGAGGTTGCTGTGAGCTGTGATGCCATAGCACTCTATCCAGGGTGACAACTTAAGGCTCTGTCTCAAAACAACAACAACAAAAAAAAAAATTGAAAAATGAATAAAATAACGTCATATATGGGAAGTACCATGAAGAAACTGGAGAGAAGAAGAAAACACAGAGAAGGTGCTACTTCAGATAAAGGAGTTACAGAAATCTCTATGAGAAGCTATATTTAAGGTGAGTTCTGAAGCTAACATTGAAGGGACATGCCATGTGAACGTCTGAAAGCAGGTGCATAGGCGCTGGGAAGGAAACATACCTGGTATTTGTAACAAACAAAACAAGTGTCCAAAAGAGCACAGAGACCCCAGGAGCCAAATCGCACAGGGACTTATAGATCAGTACAGACTTTAGCTTTTATTTTAAACGTAACAGGAAGTCACTGAAGGAGTATGTATCAAAAAACACAACATGAACTGGGTTATATTATAGGACAGATACCTTACAATGCCAAACCAATTCATCAGATCTCAATTTTCAGCCCTGAATTTTCTTTAAATACATCTAAATACTTTTAGAAAGAGTAGATTAACAAACCATGGTATATGTATACTATGGAATACTATTCAGCCATTAAAAAAGATGGACACTTTACATCTTTTGTATTACTGGATTGAGCTGGAACACATTCTTCTCAGTAAAGCATCACAAAAATGGAGAAGCAAGAATCCAAAGTACTCAATTCTAATATGAAAGCAGTAGATGAGCTAAAACAAGGTGGGGAGTAGGAGAATAAGGAAGTGGGGAGAGGGGAGGAGGGGTGTCACGGTATATGGCACATCTCTTGCAGATGGGACACAATTATAAGAGGGAGTTTACCTAACAAATGTAATTAGTGTAAGCTAATTCTTTGTACCCTCAATGAATCCCAAACAATAAAAAAATAGAGTTGATTTGTTATTTATCCAAACAAGAAGAAACATCTTCAAAAAAATCACATTAGGGGCTCATCGCCTGTGGCTCAAGCTGCTAAGGTGCCAGCCACGTACACCTGAGCTGGAGAGTTTGAATCCAGCCCGGGCCAGCCAAACAACGACGGCTGCAACCAAAAAATGGCCGGATGTTGTGGCGGGCGCCTATAGTCCCAGGTACTTGGGAAGCGGAGGCAGAAGTCTCACTTGAGCCCAGGATTCGGTGGTTGCTGTGAGCTGTGATGCCACAGCACTCTATCCAGGGTGATAGCTTGAGGCTCTGTCTCAAAAAAAAAAAAAAAAAAAAAAAGAAAAGAAAAAAAAATCACATTAGGATTTTTCATTAACATTATCTATCATTAAAACAGGTGTGGGTGGCTCACACCTGTAATCCTAGCACTCTGGGAGGCCAAGACGTGTTAAATGCTTGAGCTCAGGAGTTCAAGACCAGCCTGAGCAAAAGCAAGACCCCATTTCTACTAAAAAAAAAACTGAGAGGCAAGAGGATTGCTTAAGCCCAGGAGTTGGAGGTTGCTGTGAGCTATGACGCCAAGGCACTCTACCCAGGGTGATAGCCTGAGACTGTCTCAAAACAAAAACAAAAAATAAAAACAGGCTCAGTGCCTGTGGCTCAAGCGGCTAAAGTGCTAGCCACATACACCTGAGCTGGTGGGTTGGAATCCAGCCCAGGCCCGCCAAACAATGACGGCTGCAACCAAAAAAATAGCCAGGCATTGTGGCGGCATTGTGGGCCTATAGTCCCAGCTACTTGGGAGGCGGAGGCAGGAGAATTGCTTGAGCCCAGGAGTTGGAGGTTGCTGTGAGCTCTGATGCTACAGCACTCTACCCAGGGCGATAGCTTGAGGCTCTGTCTCAAAAAATAAAAAATAAAATAAAATAAATAAAAACAAAAACATTATCATTAAAGCAGGATATAAAAGTGGACTGAATCAAGGGGACTATATCCATGGCTGTGGTCACTGCTAAGGATTTGTTAAATAGATGCCATCACTATGTCCCAGAAAGGATTAGCTATTCAAATGCATAAAAGGCAAGAAAACAAAGAACAAACAAACCTATACACAAAAAATAAGAAAGAAGGCAGGTAGGATATGAGGAGGAAGAAAAGAGGAATAACATTGACCAATATATTTAAAATTCCTGTTAAAATCCCAGCAGGTTTCTTGTTAAAACTGACAGCTTTATCCTAAAATTTATATGAAAATGCAAAGCACCTAGAATAAACAAAATAATTTTGAATAAGAAGAGAACTTAAACTACCCAATGTCTAAACTTACTATTGAGTTCTGGTAGTCAAGATCATTTGCTACTGACGCGTGTAGGTCAATGGAATGGCGCTGAGATTCTGGAAGTTAACCTTCACATTTACACTCAAATGATTTTGACAAAAGTGGCAAGGCAATTCAGTGGGGCAAAGAATAGTCTTTTCTATAAATGGTGCCTGGAAAAGTAGATGCCCATATACAAGAAAAGAAACTTAGACTCCCACCTGAAACCAACCATAAAAATTAACTCAAAGTTAATACAAAAATGGATTATAGACTGAAATGTAAGGTTAAAACTATGAAACTTCTAGGGGAAAACCATTATGACCTTGGGTTAGGCAAAGCTTTCTTAGATATGATATCAAAAACACAATCCATAAAAGAAAAAATTGATAACGTAGACTTCCTCAAAATTAAAAACTTTTGCTCTTCAAAAGATCATTAAGAAAATGAAAATACAAGGCCAGGTTCATTAGCTCATGCTTATAATTAAGAGACAGAGAAAGACCATGTCTCTTAAAAACAAAAAAAAAGAAAAGAAAGAAAATGAAAAGACAAAACATAAATTGAGACAAATTATTTGCAAATCATGTATCTGATATATAACTTGTGTCCAGAATATATAAAAGATGACAAGAGGGTGGGTTCAGTGGTTCACACCTATCATCCTAGTACTCTGGGAGGCTGAGGTGGGAGGATCGCTTGAGGCCAGGAGTTTGAGATCAACCTGAACAAGAGCAAGACTCTCAACCTACAAAAACGAGAAAAATTAGCTGGGCATGGCAGCTTGCATCTGTAGTCCCAGGTATTCAAGAGGCTGAGGCAGGAGGATCATTTGAGCTCAGGAGTTTGAGGCTGCATTGAACTAGGATGATACATTCTAACCCAGAGAGACAGAGCAAGATCCTGTCTCAGGAAAAAAAAAATGATGATGACGACAACAAACAACCCAATTATAAAAAGGAACAGAAGAAACTGCCGCAGCCCAGAGGAGCCCAAGAAGACATGAGAAAGTAATGTAATATGATACCCTGAGTGAAACCATGGAACAGAAAAATGCCATTAGAGGAAAAAAACTAATGAAATGCCAACAACATATAGGGTGCAGTTTTAATAATGATATCAACAGTATCGTTTCCTTTGTAAGATGTAAACAAAAGAAGAAAATGAATGCAAGGTATGTGGAAATTCTCAGTCCTAGCTATGAAACTTTTCTGTAAATCTAAAACTATTCCAAAATAAAAAGTTTATTAAATATTTTTTAAATGGGCCAAAAACCTAAAAAGGCGAGATGTGGTGGCTCATGCCTATAATCCTAGCACTTTCGGAGGTGAAGCTGGGAGGATTACTTGAAACCAGGAGTCGAGACCAGCCTAAGAAAGAGCATAAAATAGAAAAATTAGTTGGGCTTGGTAGCATGTGCCTGTGTCTACTTGGGAGATAATGAAGAAGATATATGAATGGCCAACAAGCGCATAAAAAGGTGCTTAACATCCTTACTCATTAGGGAAACATAAATTAACACCATAGTATGACACCACTACTCACTCACTGGGATGGCTATACTGCAAAAGAATGACATTTTATCAAGTGGTGGTGAGAACGTGGAAAAACAGAACTGTTATGGATTGTTGCTGGGACCATAATGACATATTGGCATTTTCAAAAACAGGTTGGCAGTTTATTAACAAGTTAAAATACACTTACCTTGTATGATTCAGCAGTTCTGTTCCTAGACAGCTACTAAAGAGAAAGGAAAAGATACATGTGCACGAAGATGTGAGAGTTCATAACAGTGTCAGGCATAACAGGCAAAAGCAGAAAACGAGTTGCATGTCCATGAACTGGTAAAATGACAGACGAACGCAACATACTCACACAGTGAAATATTTTCAACATTAAGAAGGAACAGCCTGTTTCTACTCCCACCACATGGATAAACCTCAAAGACATGTGAAATGAAAGATGCCAAAACCAAAAGACTATATATTGGATGAGTCTGTTTATATGCAATTTTTAGAATAGAAAGGGATAGAAACAGGAAGCAGACTGGTGGTTGCCTTAGGGCTGGAGGTCAAAGCTTAGATTGACTTCAAATGGACAGAAGATAATTTTTTAGATGATGGAAATATTCTTAGGCTGGATGGTAGCAATGGTTGCAAAACTGCTAACAGTAAATTTACTGAAAATCCTAACTGCCACAGTGGGTGGATTTCATGGCACATAAATTAGACCTCAATAAAACTGTCAAAAAAGGAAAAGACAAATCAAAGCCAAAAACATAAAACAACAAGTGCTGGTGAGGATATGGAAAATCAGAACCATTGTGCACTGCAGGTGGGATCATAAAATGGCGCAATCTCTATGAAAAGCAGTAAGGAGGCTCCTCAAAAAAATTAAAAATAGAACTCCATGTGATCTAGCAATAGGCTATCGGGTATTTTTACAAAATAATTAAAAGCAGGCTCTATGTTCACAGCAGCACTATTCACAAAAGCCAAGAGGTAAGAGCAACCCAAGTGTCCACAGATGGACAAATGGATAAGTAAAATGTGGTATATGCGTACAGTGGAATATTAGTCTTTTTTTTTTTTTTTTGAGACAGAGCCTCAAGCTTTCACCCTGGATAGAGTGCAGTGGCATCACAACTCACAGCAACCTCCAACTCCTGGGCTCAAGCGAGTCTCCTGCCTCCGCCTCCCAAGTAGCTGGGACTACAGGCGCCCACCACAACAGCCGGCCATTTTTTGGTTGTAGCTGTCATTGTTGTTTTCGGGCCGGGTTGGATTCGAACCTGCCAGCTCAGGTGTACGTGGCTGGCGCCTTAGCCCGTTGACCCACAGGCGCCGAGCCAGAATATTGGTCTTAAAAAGGAAGGAAATCCTATCTCATGCTACAACACAGATGAATCTTGAGGATATTATGCTATATAAATAAGCCAGACACAAGAAGACAAGTACCAATTCCACTGCATGAAATATGAAAAGTAGTCAGATTCACAGAAACAGAAACTAGAATGGTGGTTACCAAGGAGTAGCAGGGTAGGAGGAGAGGAAAGAAAGCCTTTTTTTTTTTTTTGAGATAGAGTCTACGTCACCCTTGATAGAGTGCCGTGGCATCAAAGTTCACAGCAACCTCAAACTCTTAAGCAATTCTCTTGTCTCAGCCTCCTAAGTAGCTGGGACTATAGGTGCCTGCCCGAACACCTGGCTACTTTTTTCGGTGCAGTTGTCACTGTTGTTTGAGAGGCCCAGGAGCCGAGCGGAGCCCGGCTGGAGCCCTAGCGGCTGAGCTACAGGAGCTGAGCCAAGGGCCTTGTTGTTTAATAGGTACAGAGTTTCAGATTTGCAAGGTGAAAAGTCCTGGAGTTCTGTTTAATGACAATGGGAATATACTTAATACTACTGAATACTATACTTAAAAATGGTTAAGATGGTAAATTTTATGTGATTTTGTTTTCACCACAATTTAAAAAAAAGAAAACAAAGGGATTTCTTTTGGGGGCATGCAAGATTTAAAAGCAGAGTGTTTTTTGGTAGTATAATGATAAACGGAGAGAAAATCCCTAGGGGAGAGTGTAACTCAGTAGAACACAGTCACAGGCACTTGGGAATAATGAGCCTACTAGGAATAGGGTTCTGAGTTTTGTTGCACTGAACAATGCTATGTGCTGTGTTTCCTTACTACGCTGTCATCAATCACACCTGTTGTCCACGGCTGTCCTCTTTATCACACGTACTCATATATACAGGCACACATATACTCTCAGGTTCAGACCAAGTCCTTATCCTCTCTCTAGGGCCATCTTGGATGATGCATGAGCCTCCTTGCTCTTTCTTTCTTTTTTGTAGTAGTATACTTCCAGGGCTAGCAAGCAATCCTAATATCAGAAGAGAATGATTTTGGGGACTGCCAGCTTTAAATTTAAAGAAACAGACAATACCCAAACCAGTACCTACTGAAGCTCCTAGGCTCTCAGGGAACGCTATATTGCTCAGTTGTGAGCTTTTCAAATTGATCCTAGTAAAATATGAGTTAGAACCAGTATCAGATGTACCATGACCTATGTAGGAGAATAAAAAAAACTTTTCTTTTCCCAAAAGGTTAAACTATATAAGCCTGAAATTTTAGGTGCCTAATGACCCAACTGCTGAGCAGATTATGTTACCAAGGGTACATTTTTCAACCTATCCTTGGTAACACAGGGTAGGTTGCAGAATTCTGGATAGAATTACTATCATATGAGCTATCATCTGAATCAAAGTATAGGTTACGTATCCCTTATCTGAAATTCTTGGGACCAGAAGTGTTTCAGATTTTGGAATATCTGCATTATACTTATCCCAGCTGACCATCCCAAGTCCCAAAATCCAAAATCCAAAATGCTCTGATGAACATTTCCTTCGAGCATCACATTAGTGCTCAAAAATTATTTCATATTTTGGAGCATTTTGGACTTGAGGTTTTCAGATTTGGAATGTTCAACCTGTCATAGGTTCAGTCTCCAGGAGACCAACTTCCCAGAATGAGTCTGATATTCTTTTCCAGCGACTAGGATATCAGATTAACCTAGTCTCAGAGGAAAAGTATCATCTTGTCAGTTTTCTCAAATAAAACTCCACCTCTGAACAGAGCCCTACTCACAATACACATTCAATAAATGCTGTGGAAGACAATAGTTTCCACTCAGACCAACTTATCAATATATATTCTATAACATCTGATAATTTCAGAATACAATAAAACCAATTAATAACTCCCTTTGGAAAAAAACAAATTTGGTTTATTAAAAAAGACGCAAACGGGCAATTCATCAGAAGTGCCCTTGTCACAAAAGCCATTTCCAACTACATATTCATCCATGATTTTTAAAAAAGCATCACCAAAGTGTGCTTTAATAATTAAACAACATAAACAAGAAGTTACGGCCAGGTGAGGCAGCTGATGACTGTAATCCAAGCAATCTGGGAGGCCGAAGTGTGTGGACTGCTTGAGTCAGGAACTGGAGACCAGCCAGAGCAAAACTGAGACCCTGTCTCTACTAAAAATAGAAAAATTAGATAGGCATTGAGGCAGGCACCTATAGTCCCAGCTACTTGGGAGGCTGAGTCAAGATGCTCACTTAAGCCCAAGAGTTTGAGGTTGCTATGAGCTGTAACACTATAGCACTCTACCCCTTGACAACATAGCCTTTTGTCTCAAAAAAAACCCAAAACAGGGCTTGTGTGCTCCTACCTCAGTGAGTAGGGTACCGGTCACATACACGGAGGCTGGTGGGTTTGAGCCCGGCCCGGGACTGCTAAACAATAATGACAACTGCAACCAAAAAATAGCTGGGCATTGTGGCAGGCACCTGTAGCCCCAGCTACTCAGGAGGCTAAAGCAAGAGAATAGCTTAAACCCAAGAGTTTGAGGTTGATGTGAGCTGTGACGCCACAGCACTCTACCAAGGGCAACATAGTGAGACTCTGTTCCCCCCCACACAAAAGGGCTAGGCACCTGTAGCACAGTGGTTACAGCGCCAGCCACATACATCAAGGCTAGCAGGTTCGAACCCAGCCCGGGCCAGCAGAACAACAATGACAACCGCAAAACAACAAAAAAATAGCCAGGCATTGGGACGGGCACCTGTAGTCCCAGCTACTTGGGAGGCTGAGGCAAGAGAATCACTTAAGCCCAAGAGCTGCAGATTACTGTGAGCTATGATGCTACGGGACTCTACCAAGGGCAACATAGTGAGACTCTGTCTCAAAAACAAAATAAAACTAAACTAAACTAGGGCGGCGTCTGTGGCTCATTGAGTAGGGTGCCGGCCCCATATACCAAATGTGGCGGGTTCAAACCCAGCCTCAGCCGAACTGCAAAACAGAAAAATAGCCGGGCATGTGGCAGGCACCTGCAGTCCCAGCTACTCGGGAGGCTGAGGCAAGAGAATCGCCTAAGCCCAGGAGTTGGAGGTTGCTGTGAGCTGTGTGACTCCACGGCACTCTACCGAGGGTGACAAAGTGAGACTGTCTGTACAAAAAAAAAAAAAAAACTAAACAAAAAAATAACCAAAAAAACAAGACTTGTTCTTTTATGGGGTTACAAATGGTCGTACATCCTGGTCTGGTGAATTCTACTGATCTACTTAAAATCATTACGAATAAAGTATAAAACAAAAGATTTATTTTGTTATACTAAAAGTCCACAAACACTGAAAGCACCAATGCTTAAAGCATAGTTGTCTGAGATTCAAAAAGAACATCTATGAGGTTGATATAGGGAGAAAAAAAAGAAAACAGGAACTTTCAGATCAAATCAAAGTAATGCTTAGGAGTATATGCAGTCTAGTGTTACACAGAAGAACAGTTAAAATAGAACAAATTGGAGCCACATTAAAGTATTATGTTAATTATAATTTTATAATTATAGTATAATTTAAATAATAGTATTTTTAATTATCTAGATTAATTCTGTTTTGATGCAAAGTATGGAGAAAGGTGGTTGGCTTGGCCAAACATGCAATATATTTATGTATGCATAGGCAGCAAGAAACAAACGAAGGAGTTTCTGTCAATAAGGCAGCTTGGTTTCTAGGTAACAAACTTTATCTGAATGCTTCAACAGAAGAAGTTACCAATTAACCTTCACCATTAGGCAGAAAAGCAATCTGGGCCATCAAATCAAAGATGATGAGCTTTCAGAAAAAATAATGTCAAGAAGCACAAACTACCCTAAATTTGGAGATTTTATCCACTTTTTTTTTTTTTTTTTTTGAGGAGACAGAGTCTGCACTTTGTAGAGCAGAGGCCATGGCATCACACAGCTCATAGCAACCTCCAACTCCTGGGCTTAGGCGATTCTCTTGCCTCAGCCACCCAAGTAGCTGGGACTACAGGTGCCCACCACAACGCCCAGTTATTTTTTGTTGCAGTTTGGCCGGGGCTGGGTTTGAACCCACCACCCTCAGTATATGGGGCCAGAGTCCTACTCACTGAGCTACAGCAGCTGCCCTTATCCACGCTTTTTTAACAGTACAGGTTGTCAAACTTTTTCTTAAAGGACCAGAGAGTAAATAATTAAGGCTTTGATGGTCTTACGGTGTTAGTCACCCATGACTCAATTCTGCCATAAACAGAAAGTAGCCATAAACACTACAAAAATTAGTAAGTCTGGTTATATCCCAATAAAACTTTATGGACAATGACATTTGAATTTCATATAATTTTCACTTTGCAAAACATTATTCTTTCTATTTCTTTTCAACCTTTTAAAAATATAAAAGTCTTCTTAGATCACGGGCCATACCAAAACAGGTGGCAGGTGGCCTCAGCCTCCAGGCTGTGGTTTGCCACTCCCTACTAAGAGAACAGATGAATCCCAAGTGTTTGGTGGAGACTGCTGGGCTCTTTCTTGCTGGAATTCAGAGGTATATTATAAACTAAGCCAACACGGGGAAGTTTTGTACTTTCTCTAAGAAATAAATAACCACAAACCGAAATGTAATGGTGACTAACCACTAATTAAAGAGATTAGGTTTAAGGACTGTGGTTAGATAATCAGGTCCTAAGCAACAGCAAATTGCTTGCATTAGGATAGCAGAAACCCTATCAGAGACATCAAAAGCTGGAGTTTGTATAAAAATGTTTTGACCAAAAGAAGCAACCAATTTCTCTTAGAAACTTGGAAGTATGAAAAGTTGCAAGAGTGCTGGTAAACGAATTGGTTTTTTTTTTTAAATACAAGTCTTGTGGTTTATTTGAAAAGCCCTGTTTACTCAAGGTTCTCAATACTCCTTGTCCCCTTGAAAAGCAACGTGAGGAAATATGCCTGACATCTAGTGGAAGCTTTAGGAAAATGTAGATATAGGCCTGCCTTACCTTCTGAAAGAAACCAAAACCAAAACAAAATGCAAAATCACTCCAAAAAGGGGGAGGAGCTAGGTGTCTGTTTATGTAAGTTGTGTTCAGTAACACTCGTATATTGAACATATTTTAAGTGCCCTCGTGCACCAGGCACCTTTTTAGGCACTGGTAATTCAAACTTTTTTAGGCACTGGTAATTCAATGGAGAATTAGACAAAGTCTTCAGTCTTTGCAGAGTTTACATTTTTGTGATATGGTTCACTATATTGGGAAGAAAAGACCTTAAAAATTTAAAGTTATTTATAGCACCTAACTGCTTAGAAGCACTTCCACATACATTATCCTTAACAATATCCTGAGATAATTTAGACAGGCTTTATTACCATCATTTTACAGAATAGCAAACTGCAGTTTCCAGATTTTTAATCCAGTTTTCCTACTATTATATTCCACTGCCTCCCTTCTAGTTTTTAACCAACCAATTAAAAATTGGTTTAACTTTTTTTTAACCAACCATTAAATCATGAAGTTATTTAATGTTCTGCGTTGATTCTAAAACTAACTACAAGGTTCAAACAATACTCCAATTACTTCCTGTTTCTGTAATAACAATTGCTTAGTGTGCCAGTGCCTTAGAAAACGGGTGCAATGCAAGAAAGCTGGGTAAAGCCAGGGGCCCCCGACTCTGGTCCCAAAGTAGTCACCACTTTATATCTGTGTGATTTGGGGCATGCCATTCAGCCTCACTGATAGTGTGTCCTGATCTATTAAATAGGCTAATGGTGTTTATTCCTCAAAGGCTGCTGTGAAATATGAAATGATGTATACAGAAGAGGTGAGCCAAGGGCCTAAAACACTGTGGGTCTCAGCGAACGTCAATAACATTTGAATCTCTAATTTGGGAGACTCTGAACAGATTTGTACTCTGTGCCAACAGTGAAACATTAAAATACACAGGACTTCGGTGTATCTCATACATAGTTTTAATTCCTGCCCCAAATTTCTACTGGGTTTCAAAACATGAGATACCTTCAGTGTCTGCAAACTTCTGTGTCCATGACCACACTTTCTCACCTGGCCTCCTCTTCACTCTCCTCCCACTCCCTGTTTCAACCCAGCAGACGGTGATTTTTTAAGTTCTTCAATTAAGGATAAAGTCCCACGTCCTACAGTGGCCCCCCCTTGTTCAGGGGGCTCCAGCCCCACCACCCACTGCCAGAAGCTCTGTCCCAGCCCCCGCAGGCTACTTCCTAGTCACCCCCTGGTTTCACTTCACTTTCACATCCTTTGGTTTCACTTCACAAAAGCCTTGCTTGCCCTGCCAGTAAAGACAGATCATAAAGTTAAGATGTCTTGTTAGAAAGTTGCTTTACACATAAACGCTGAATGTGTAATTTAAATGATTTCTCAGAGTTTCACAACTAGTAGGGTAGTTCTTTTGGACACAATGGCACAATCTTGAAACTGGTCAGAAATCATTGACACCATTCTAGAAATTCTCAAGAACTTTAAAGAAATCTTTAACATTCCCAATATTCTCTTAGACCCAAACAGTATCATAAGCATATGTCCGAAGAATATTTAAGCCCCAACTATTTCAGACCTCTCTAGAAGACACTTACCTGGCCCCAGTTATTTGGTACAAAATAAAACAATTTTGAAGTGTTGGATGATACCACTAAATTCTTCTCATTTCAAGCTACACCATCCAAGTGAGCACAGTGGAAAGTTTTAATAAAGCTTCCCTCAGTCTGCAGGGTGCTTCTATAAATGAAAACATCTGATTTCAGAGCATTTAGAACTGTAGATTCCTTAAAAGTGTCCACATGAACTCATGGAGATTAAGGATGTAATTATTGTTAGACATAGGAAAAAAAACCATTTACATAAAAATGTAAGGTTTTTTTTTATTTCAGGTTAATGTGAGGGTACAAACTGAGTCACAATATTTGAAGTTGTTAGGTGGAGTCCCTCTTGTAGTTATGTCTTGCCCCCAAAATGCCATATACCCCTACATTGTGCCCATTCAGTGGGAGCCCCCAAGCCTCCTTCCCTTCTCCCCCCCACCTTGTTTCTCCTCTAACTTGAACTGAAATGAGTTTTTCTGCTACGTGGATCAGGTTGTCTACTGGCTTCATATTAGTATTGAGGGTTGTTTTTTGACATCTGAAAAAGCTAAAGATAATGATTCAGAACATCCAATTTTGAGGACAATAGTTTTTCAGAGGAAAAGTATGATCCCCAGTGGTTCAGAATCCATAAATACTGACAGGTGCAAACCCCAGAATCCACATATAGTCTAAGTAATCAGAATTTAATTTGTATTAATGTATTATTTTGCAGGCTATACACAATAAGAAATATTTTGGTGACCCTCTCGGAAAATTCTATAAACAGCATTCACCTTCAGCACTTTATCTGAAGGTAGTACTGCCTGCTGCAACTATACAAAACTGACTTCCTCATTCTTGCTCAAACTTATCTGCAAATAAACAAAGTACCACATGGATACTGTTGCACCTTGCAGAGCAGCTTGAGGGTCCTCAATAAATACTTGCTGAATGGATGGATAATTAAGAATCATTTGCAGGAGTCAAGAATTGCTGCTGATATGTTTATCTTTTACTTGTTCTCTATATGCATTTTTGAATACTTAATACTAGATTTTTAGTTTGCTGCCCATATAGATAAAACCATTTATGTTTTAATGCAGTGGTTTCATAAACTGATCAGATGTACTAGGGAACTTTTTCAAAAGGCAGAGTCCCAGACAACCCCCAGAATAATGATTAAGCTGACCTAGAATGGAAGTAACTTGGTAATCTGTATTAAATTTTAAAGCTCTCTGAATGACCTGGTTATCGGCTGAGTTTGGGAACCATTTAACATGCAGTGAATACAGAAAAAAATCTGTTAATACATAGAAAGTCTAAGTTGAAAGAGACTTTAAAAGTTATCTAGTCAAGCTAAATAGGATTAATTGCTCAAAATCTCATCAGAATATAAAGGGAAGTTATCACTGCTTTTTTTTCAAGCAGACTGCTGACTATATTCTTGGCTTGGGAATAATTCAGTTTAATTAATATGTAAGCTATAAAATTTGAATCCTAGGTAATACTACTGTACAATCTAGTATAGTTGAAGAAACTTACAGAGCATCCTACTAGAACTGACCACTACCTAGTTCTCTCCTCCTTCCTAGGTACACAGGAGACTATTTATGCTTAAAACTGGGTGGGGCTGTAAAGGAAGTGACATGGTCACTTCTGAATCACAGCCCAGGAGAATGGCTCTGAGCTCTCCCTTCACTGTCCTCTCCCCACTGCAACACCAAGGCCTGTGGCTAAGCTGGTGAAGCCAGAGGCCTGCACCCCCAAATCACCTCCCAGAGTCCCACAGGTTTAGAGACACCCCATTCACAACAGACTATATGAGGGACAAACATTTACAAGTTAAACCACTAAGATGTGGGGGTTAATTTGCTACTACGTTATTATCAGCTCTATCCTGATTATGAACCCTATGGTTACCTTTCTACCTTAAAAGAATTTCTCTGTACAAGAATGCTCACAGCAGCCTGTGAGTTTGTAGCAAAAAAACTGGAAATTATCTCAGTGTCAATCAATGGATTACTTGTGATGCTTTTTTCAATGAAATACGATTTGAGATTCTGGATAAATCTAAAAAACGTATTACTTAATAGTAGTAAACTTACTGAAGGATATATAGAGCATGACCATTTATATATAGTTTTATCAAATCTGACTGTATGGATGCACAGACACCTAGTAAAATTATAAAAACATGTACAGAGTGAGAGATACCAAATAAATGTCAGTGGCCACCCTTTGGGAGAGGGAAAGAGCAATTAGATCAAGAAGAAAACCATAAGGGACCACGACTTCATCTAATCTATACTTGTTTTTGTTTTTTAAAAAAGAGACAAGGTAAATATAGTAAGAACCAATAAAGAAAAGTCCAGGTTCTAATTGTTAGCTCTCAGTCCCAGAGAGCATTTCCACTTAAATTTCTAACAGAAATTATTAATAAATATGGAAAGGGCTTTTTTTTTTTTTTTTTTTGAGACAGAGCCTCAAGCTGTCACCCTGGATAGAGTGCTGTGGCATCACAGCTCACAGCAACCTCCAATTCCTGGGCTCAAGCGAGTCTCCTGCCTCCGCCTCGCAAGTAGCTGGGACTACAGGCACCCGCCACAACGCCCGGGCATTTTTTGGTTGCAGCCATCATTGTTGTTTGGCGGGCCCGGGCTGGATTCGAACCCGCCAGCTCAGGTGTACGTGGCTGGGGCCCTAGCCCGTTGAACCACAGGCGCTGAGCCAAGAAAGGGCATTTTTGATAAATAGGGAAGAAACCTAAAGCCACATTTACCCTAAGAGGACAGCAGTGGAGCCACAGAACACCAGGAATGCTCAGGAATAAGAGACATCTGGTATCTCTGAAAGAGGGGTGCGAGGTTGCATTAAAAGTAAGAGAACTTGGGCGGCGCCTGTGGCTCAAAGGAGTAGGGCGCCGGCCCCATATGCCGGAGGTGGTGGGTTCAAACCCAACCCCGGCCAGAAACTGAAAAATAAAAAAAACAAAAAACAAAAAGTAAGAGAACTGGTTGAAAGTCTATATAAGAAATAGCAAATTCCCATCAAATTTCCATCTCTTCTGGCCCCACTCCTCAGCACATAGCCAGAGACTGCTCTTCTCTGGGCCCGGCGGGAAGGCAAAAGTTACTCTCTAGTCAAACTGATCAGTAAGTCTCTGAACTCAGGAACACCGTAAAGGGAGGGTCCGTGAGGGTCCCAGATGAAAATGAAGAGATTAATCAAAGTGTACACTAAACTGCTGGATTTCCTAACATACTACTTCTGGTCAGATTCATATAACTTTTGACCCAAGAACTGTATCCTAGATATAAGAAATTCTTACCCAGCTCCAGGAGGAAACATGAGGATATATATCAGCATTATATGTGATGCCAGAGATCTGAAGGCAACCTGTGTGTCCACCACAGGGAGAAAGGACACGCAAAATATTCACAGTATCACTTATGTAAATATTTAAAGGGACATGCAAAAAATACCTATCTTTCAAGAACAATATACAATAAGCACATAGGAATGATTATCTCTGGGGGGGAAATGGTGACTTGAGTAGGATATGTGAATAAAAGGGAAATTCAAACAATATATGATAAACAGCACAAAATAAAATGGTAGACACCAAGCACAGAGGCTCACACCTATATCCCTAGCACTTTGGGAGGCCAAGGCAGGAATATCACTTTTGAGCCCCGGGGTTCAAGACCAGCTTGAGCAACACAGTGAGACTTCATCTCTACATAAAAAATAGAAAAAATTAGCTGGGTATAGAGGTACATGCCTATAGTCTCAGTTACTTGGGCAGCTAAGGCAAGAGGATCACTTGAGCCTAAGAGTTTGAGGTGGTGAGTTACCATCACATCACTGTACTGTGGCCCATCTCAAATTTTTAAAAATGGTAGAAAAAGTATAGATATCATAGCAATATTTTTAATTACAATAATATAAGTCAATTTTAATTATAGCCATAATTGTGATAATATTCTAACACATGTAAATGACCAAATTTGCCTATTAAAAGATAGGCTGTCAGGTTACATTTTTAAAAATTCAAGTTATAAGTTATGAGGAATATAACCAAAAACCTAAAGACACAAGTTGAAATTAAAAGCATGGAAAAAGCATGTGTATATGTGAATGTGTGTGTGTGTATATTCCTCATTTTTTTTTTTTTTTGAGACAGAACTTCAAGCTGTCACCCTGGATAGAGTGCCGTGGCATCACAGCTCACAGCAACCTCCAATTCCTGGGCTCAAGTGAGTGTCCTGCCTCCGTCTCCCAAGTAGCTGGGACTACAGGCACCCGCCACAACGCCCAGCCATTTTTTGGTTACAACCGTCATTGTTGTTTGGCGGGCCTGGGCTGGATTTGAACCCACCAGCTCAGGTGTACATGGCTGATGCCTTAGCTGCTTGAGGCACAGGCGCTGAGCCTAGTCCTCATTTTTTTAAGAGACATATGGAAATGTGGGAAAAGTTACACCAGGCACATCCCTAGCAAAAGATAACTTAAGATGTTACTTGCAGATAAAAGACTTGAAAACAAAATTATTAGGAATAAAAGGAGCCACTGTATAAGAATAAATTTTTACTGTCCTTGTGAAGTATGCATAGTTTGGAACAAGTAGACTAGAGAAGACTATAGATTAGAGAAGATTTAAGCAACATGATTACAACATGCATAGAAAAAATCTTGTTTTCAAGCTTACATGAAACATAAAAACTCGATCATATACTAGATAATAAAAATGTCTCAACAAATTTCAAAGGATTTAATAATACAGAGCATTTTTCAAATCAAAATGAAATTAAGTTAGAAATCAATAAAAAAAACTCCATATATCTGGATATATTTCTCAAAGAAGTCATAATAGAACTTGGAAAGTACTTAGGAACAAACAATTAAAAAGATACTACTTAACAAAATCTGGACACTAGCCAGGCAGGGTTCAGAGATATTTGTAACCTGAAATACTTATACCCACATACAAAGAAAAAACCCAAAACAATAAAACCTGAAATAAGTAGGTAATCATGTCTCTAAAGAAGTTAGAAAAAAAATTACCAAAACAACAACAACAACAAAAAGGCTACAACAGAAGAAAAAAAAAAATAAAGACTGTAAATAAATGAAGTAAAAAACATACAAAAAAGATCATCAAAATTAGAAGTTAGTTCTCAGAAAAGTTCAATAGATTGAGTAAGCCTAAGTCAAGATTTGTCAGGTTAAAAAAAAGGAGAGAGAGAGAGAGACACCCTAAATATATGATGGTGAAAATAAAAAAAGCTTATTAACACACGTATTAAAATATTATGAACTTCATGACAATAACTTTGAAAACAGAGATGAAACTGGCAAATTGCTATAGATATAAAATGCTCCAAAGTGACTCAAAAATAAATAAAAAATAAAAATAGTCTTCAATTGTTTTAAAAAATGAAATTAACAGCTAAAAATCTTCCCACAAAAAACTTTTAGGCATAGATAACACCATTGTTGAGTTTTATCAAAAATTTAAAGAGAAAATAACTCTAATCTTGAATGAGTTCTTCCAGAAAAACAGAAAGAATGTTCCACAAATGTCCTCAAAAAGAGTGTCCTTTTTGACTTGAAGAGAAACTTCTCTAAAGAAGACAGGCGCACGGCCTACAGACACATGAAAAAATGCTCACCATCCTTAATGATCAGAGAAATGCAAATTAAAACTACTTTGAGATATCATCTAACTCCAGTAAGATTAGCCCACATAACAAAATCCCAAAACCAGAGATGTTGGCGTGGATGTGGAGAAAGGGGAACACTTCTACACTGTTGGTGGGAATGCAAA